>JAGJRP010000251.1:0-60795 GCA_022832235.1 Lepidurus couesii | reverse complement strand
CTCCCGCTCGCGCTCGCAAATTTATGAAACGAGCGGCTCGCGCTCATCGCTCGCAAAATTTCGAGCGCGCTCGTTTTAGCTCTGATCTAGTCATTAATGTTATTTCCAAATTGGATTATCTGAAGTAGATGAAATTAAGTTATGTTGTGTTTAGGGTATTCCGGAAAGTCCTGGTCCACTTCAGTTTACGGACATAACCATGAACAGTCTGAGAGTGAGTTGGGATCCTCCTCGGAAACGAAACGGAGAGATTTTAGGTTACTTGGTGACTTACGAAACGGAAAAGAACAATGAAGGTATGTTAACCAGGACTCTTTTTGATTCGTTGAACAAATTTGCAACTTAGATTTGATTGTTTTTCCTTTTTGTAGTCGACTTTAGCAAGCAAGTGAAGCAGAAAGTGAATGGAACTTCACTGTCGGTTTTCAACTTGGAAGAAGAGGTTCGCTATGTCTTCTCGGTTATCGCCTTAACCGTGGGCTACGGCCCAGCCTCAGCGGCTAATGTGAGCACCGGACCCCAGCCAGGGGCTCCGGGTGCCTTACGAGACTTGCATTTAGCCCGCACTGTGGCTGCAGTCATTCTCAAATGGGAAAATGGATTATCGGGCAAAGATGCCGTAATCGGGTATTACATTGAGAGCAAAAAGAAAGGTAAAAAAGAACAGGATTCACTATACTCACTCAAAATTTCCCACTTTTAAATCTTTTCTCGATACTTTACTCGGTATTTTTCTTGCTGTTTTTGTCCCTACACGTTTTCTCCTCCTTGATTGATTGGGTGGTGGCCTCTTATTTTAGACGTTTCCATTTGGCGTAAGTTTTCCGATCTTTTTCTCTCCTGTCAATGCTCGTAGTGTTCACAGTATCAATATTCCGTACCTAAATTCAGTATTTGAGGTGTTTACTAACCGTTATATTGGCTTTAATTGCACTTTAGTTCACTTAGAAGTGATCTAAAAGGATTTAGAAGGATTAGAAAGGGGAAATTGATCAAGTTAATAAGGTTTTCTTTACAATACTTAGATGAAGACAAATGGCAGCCTGTGGTTCGCACCGACAGTGGCGCGATGACAGAATACGCCATATCCTATCAAAATTTGATGCCGTCCAGCTCATATACATTTCGTGTACTCGCCTTTAACAAATATGGAGTGTCCTGCCCAGTTTCCACCCAAGAACCCATCCTAACGCCTTCGAAACTCTACATGGAGTACGGATACCTGCAGCAGAAGCCTTTTTACCACCAAACCTGGTTCCTAGTGACCTTAGCCGCCTGTTCAGTGGTTGTCATTACCTTAGTCGTCGCCACCCTTTGCATCAAGACCAAGAGTCAAAAGTACAAGAGTAAGTTACCTCTGATTTTTCTTTAGTTATTTAGTTATTGAATATTTCTTGCATTATTTTAATTATTGTCTAGATTTTTTTTGGCAATTTTTAGTTTTTGTGTAGTTTTTTAGTTTTAACTATTTATTTTTTTGTTTCTTCCGTTCAGGTGAAGCTCAGAAAACTCTTGAAGAAAGTTTGACGCATGACGACACGGGCTTTGCCTTTGAGTTACGTTCTACTTCGAAGCGAGTCAACTCCCTGTCGAGAAGTACGTTGAATCGGCATTCAGCTATGGGAACAGTAATGTCACGCGATACTTTACCGCGAGGGAAACCGCCTCCGCGACCCACTCCGTCGTCAGTGCCTTACCAAAGCGATGACGACAGTGGGAAAGCCTACGACGACAACGTCGATGATAGTAGTTTAACCGAAAAGCCTTCGGAATTGAGTTCGACTGATTCGAACGAATCGGATTCCGAGGATGGAAGCCAGCAATCGGATCCGCATTCCTTTGTGAATCATTATGCGAACGTTAACGACACGCTGAGACAATCTTGGAAGCGACAGAAGCCGGTTAAGAATTATTCAAGTTACACGGATTCTGAGCAAGAAGGAAGTGCAGTAATGAGTTTAAATGGTGGACAAATTGTTATGAATAACATGGCTCGGTCTCGAGCACCACTGCCGGGTTTCTCATCGTTTGTTTAGCGAGAATTGCCTTGTTTTCTGAGGTGTTATTAGAGAGATTTCTTACCTGGGCAGAAGTGGAAAGTGTGTCTGATGTGTGAGATCTGCAAGTTTGGCTACTGTTTTGTATAAAACTTTTTCCTCGCTGTTTTTATTTTGTAATTGCCGGTGACCTTCCTGCCTCACAGTTTTTGTCCTTGTGTAGGTAGATTTGGCCTGGCTAAATGGGAACTGGTATGCGGCGATCTCTTAGTAGCTTGACTGGAACATTCTTCGTTTGTCTGGAATGTTTTCTCTTGTAGGTTGATATTTATCTGGAAAATACATTTGTCTCATGTGTAAAAACCTTGAAAACATTCATAAATGCAAGCGGTTTTCATTTTACGATTTGCAATTTTTCAAAGAAAAAGCGGAAAATTGGGAAATTTTTACCTGATTTTTAAAAAAATCCGCTAAAAGGGGTGTGGCCTCTTCGAAAAGCACGAATCCTATTGGTGGATTGGTCCAAAAAGGGGGCATGGCTCCTTTTCGAGCTGGGAAAGCTTTTTCAGGGCTTTTCTCCATAAGGAATAATGTTGTATCAAGGGGGTCCCCTTGAAAAATCGTCAAAAATTGAGATCCTCGCCCCTTCCCTTCCCAACATCTCTGCTCGGTTTCCTATCCCTGATAATCACGCTCGTAATGCCGAAGCTTCACAATTGTGAATATGGGTATAGGAACCTTGCCGGGATGGCATAAGGTACAGAGAAAGGGAGCCATTTAATATATCGTTTTTTTTACGAAATAAAATGCCTCGACCGGGTTTCGAACCTGCGACCTTCCGATCACAAGGCTTGCGTCTTATCCACTCGGTCATACGCTTATATAAAGAGGGTGTTGAAACTTCTATAAGTACAACATGCTACGGTATTCGTGGGTAGCATCCACCTCTTGTTTGATTTATAAAAATATGACGGTAAGCCTATAGCCATACATATTCTCTAGAGAAGCATTTTTTGTTAACATTTGGAGTAAAATAGTCAGCGCCACCAAGCGGTGGAGTGGCACCAATAGCTTCATGTTTTAAAAATGTTGAGTGCAACCTACGTACAAATTGTTTATAAAATCTAGAGTCTAGATAAATACAAATTTTAGTTCGGGGTCCGGAACCAAGATGGTGTTCGCACCGAAAGGCTTTAGAATTTAGCTCATAGATGACGCGAGAATGTTAATATAAGGCAATATTGAGGAAGGCGGAAAATTTTGAATGGTTCGTAAATGAATTAAACTATTGCATTACTTTCTCTGGCAATGAATATTTATCCTTTTTATCCCTAACTTCAGCTTTATGAAACAAACTTGATGCACAAGGCTACATTTTATTAATTTTGACCTAAGCGGACATATATCCATGGATTTACATTGCATACAATGGACAAGTTACGGCTCTACAATAAAACAACACTATATTTAGTGCTACTACAACACTTTACAGCCACTTTACAGCCACTTTACAGCACTTGGATATATCTTGTAGGCTTAGAACTTAGGCTTGGACCAACGTAAAGTCCAATTCCATGCAACCCAGAGTGCCGTTCGGACTGAAAGCAGATGTCAAGGTAATGCGATCAGTGTAGTCGCCCTAATTTGACACGAAAATATCCACTCATTAGTTATTTCATCATATTTTGGTTGGTGTTAAACCACAACTAATACTTACATCAACCTCGAAACCCAAGTTGAGCCATTGTTCGTCATAAGAAATAGCTACGTTAGTCAAGCTCAGGATACCTGCGGGTAAAGGACATGCGCAGGTTACGTTAGCAGGGAAGCTGGGGCAGATGACCTCAGGCTGCTCTTCGATCATTTTACAAACGTGGATAGTGCTATAGACAGTCCAGAATGTATTAGAGAACGTGTTAATTTTTTAATTATTTTTTTTACTAAATAGATAAAAGTTTATTTACCAACTGCCATGAAGACCGTCCAAACAGTGGATCGGGTGGTGTTCGGGGGCAACTTTGTGAACGTTCGAGTGGAGGTTCAAGTCCGACGGTAGTTCTTCCATAATGTCCAAGTCGACCGAGAGAAGCATTACTCCAGGTACGGGAATAGGGTCAGGGGATATACTGCCTGAGATGAGCGAAACGATGGCCCATTCATCTCCTAAATAAAGAAGAATTTTCACGGAATTTGTTCACAATTTTTGCCGAAAATTTGAAATTACTAAAGGATTAAATTTTTGTTAATTACCGCAGTCGCGAACTTCGGAGACGCGGTAACGTCCGAACGCAGGGACCGAAGCTACCAGGAGAGCTAATAGAATAAATTTCATGTTTGATTTTTTGAAATATACCGATACCGAGCTTAGGCAAGACTGGCTATATTTATAGTAAGTCGGTCGGTTCAGTTCGAAATAGAAAGTGTCGAATTGTGCAAGTAAGGAGATAAACTGTGGGATAAGAGCAGCTTGCTATTCCTGCAAACAAACTTCTGATCTATTAAGTCGCAAGTTACGTTGCTCGTTAGTCAGTAGAAAGGTCAGTAGATACGTCATAGTAAGCGTTTAAGTGAATTGAGAAAGTTGACATCTGTTGAAATACTTTACTTCTGTAGAGTTTCGAGTCAGTTTCCTAATCTTTACGCGAGTCTAATCTTTTGGCTACGAACGTCATTACTTATTGGCGAAGTTATAATTAAAGCTAATTACGTTAGTTTAACACATGCTTGATGTAATTACACGGCTTAATTACGTCTCATTGTTATGTTCAAGGCAATTAATGTAAACAAAGGGTTCTTCTATTTCACGCGTCAATGAGTACATATGCTTGGGATATTTTTCGAAAAACATGATGTAATTGCACATAGATTCATCGGTTGAAGTTGCTTTATTCAAGCTCTTGACATACCGCCTATGAAATAGCCTTGTCTGTGTGCGCTTTTTTAATTGCATGATATATCGCTACAAGCGTGTTTACAACCCGTATTCTCTTAAGGAGATGTAATTACGACAAGTACGATATATTGCAAAGTAATGCCATCTACCAGCTGGCGTGGATGCTGGCCTTACTGAACCATACTGAACCTTTTGTAAACTTTAAACATAATTAAATTAGCTTTCCCAGATTCTCTATCTATGTTTCTGTATTTCATAAAAATCTTTGACCTTTTTCATACACGTTTAGTTAGAATGTTATCTATGAAATGAAAAATCCGTCTTATCAATGAAAAAGAAACAAATCCACAAATGCAGATCGCTTATTGTCTTACATACAATTTTTTTTAAAAAAATAGTTTGTATAAGAGATTATATAAATAGTATTATAATCTAGTTTCACACACTGATAGCGTAAATCGGAACATTGTATTCTTAACGACTTAGCGGTGGTTTTTGTAATCTTCTAAATAGGTTTAAGCACAATATATATAGGTAAATGTATATATACTGTGGGCTTAAAGTCTCTATATACTGTAAATCAATCTGAACACTAACTATAGAACATCTGATCGAATTGCTTTAGAAAGTTTGGATATCATCGGCTGTATATTTCCCAAACACAATCGTGTCTGAACATCACATAGTATATGTCACAATTATGTGTTGTTGGTTTCACTTTAAACGGCTTTAGCCAAGCTGAAATCGGCTTCCAAACAACCCAAATCCTTGCCAGGAGAAGAGTCAGAGGCCAAATCGAAACGAACTCGGTAATCGCCCTAAATTAGAGTCAATTAAGTAATAAACATGTAGTCATTTGAAGTGAAAGATCAACTGAGGGAATACTGTGAAGATGAAACGACTTACGTCAACATCGAAGCCCAAATCAAGCCATTGTTCATTAATATGGATGAGGATAGCGTCCGCTACGAAGGTACCAGCGGGAAGAGGGCAGGCGCAGGGTACTTCAGGAGGGAAATTGGGGCAAATGAGGTCAGGTTGGGTTGCAATCAATTCACAGACTGGGATGGTGCTAAGTGAAAAGAGAAACGTAAATAGATGTAAGGTTAATTACAAATAATTACAATACAAGTGTAAAATTATGAATAAACCCGTTAAAAACAAAATTTTCCATGATTTTCAATCTTCTCAGAAGAAATTAAGGGTTCAAGTTACCAGCTTCCATGGATTCCGTCCAAGCAAGGAACGACTTGCTGATCGGGAAACATTTTCCTGACGTCTTTGCGGATGATCAGGTCTACTGGCATCTCTTCCGACGATACTAGGGTTAGAGCGACGTTCATCTCACCGGGTACAGTTACTGGATCAGGGGTAAGAGATCCCGAAGGAACTCTGACAATCGCATTATGCGTTCCTATAATATACATGCATTATTACCGTGACAGGATTAAGTCAGTATATGCAATTATTGTATCGAACATTAAAATTTAGGTAAGTTTAAGGTTATAACAGTACCGCAATCGCGGATATCAGTGATGGCGGACACTGAAGCGACCAAAGCGCATGCTAAGATGAGGAACTTCATTTCGAAGGCGTTGGCTTCACTGTTAACGTGTTAAGCTAAAGACTTGCGAACAAACCCTTTCAGTGATGGGGTTTTTATACATCTTCTCTTAAACTTTGATTGACGTGGCAAAAGTATTCCTTGTTTACCTAAACGCGATAAGAATGTGACTTGTGCAAGCTGCGTCCAAAACTGCAATGATTCACGAATCGAATGACTGAACTCTGTAGTTACTCTAGCAACTGCATTAATGCTTAATTTTAAGGTCAGACTTCGTTACTAAGGTATGGAAATCGCGATCCATGATACGGCGTGAGACTGCACAACACGATACAACGTAAAGTGATTTACATATCAACCGAAGTTGTTTCATATTATTGAGAAGGGTAGGCTTAATTGAAAGTGTTATTTGGCACAATCAACTTTTATTGTTCAAATTGAATAATATATAAAGCTTATAAAAGCTGTTTGGATTGCGTATTGACTAGCAAAAGATACTCAAGTCAATTGGTTTAATTGGCCCTCAAACCATCTATTGTACACGAAACAACACCAAATAAAAATAAAAATAAACGTAAATACTCAATTTTTATATATCTTAAGTAGTTGATGACAGATTTGTCTGAAGCCTGATATGCACAAAACCTGTGCCGAATTTCTTAGCAAAAAACCTCTACTGTATATTGACTCCTTAGTTCAGAATCTTCAGAAACGTTGGAAATCGACAAAAACGAAACGTATTTTTCGTGATTTTTGAGTGTTTAAAACTGCGGTAAGAATAATGTAGGGGCTTTTATCATAAGGTGTTCTCGTAATAAGTGTTTCTTGCATAGCTGTCTTGAAAACAATCTGCTGCACGCAAAAGAAACTCAAAATTTTTCGAAATTTTTTAATGTTGCAAATTGCTGTAACAGTAACTTGAACGTGATAGCTTTCAAGCAAATTAATCTTTCATCATAAATTATTTAAGAATATAGGTCGGCTTTTACAGTTACCTCTTCAAAACAATATTCTTCGAGGTATCTTCGCGTTATCTGATTAAATCTGAACCGAGTTAGAGGTCTTCGCTAAGTTCAAGTATGAAACCAGATAAAAAAGCACAACATAATCCTCCATGCTAGCGAAATTCCCGACCAAAGTACTACTATTTCATACAATCATAGTCTTCCGTACAGGAAAAGAATTGATGTCAGCTGCTGTATTTCCCGCCCACTATATACTATTCACATTACAAGAACATTCCGGAAAAGTATCACAGAACTTCTCTCTTTAGGCTGCTGCCAAGCTGAAATCTACTTCCAAACAACCCAACAAATTATTGGGAGTTGCGGCAGATGCCAAGTCAAAGCGAACACGGTAATCTCCCTAAATTTCGTAAAGTTCCCAGAAAATATTAATAATAATTAGCAAACTACAGACCACTACTTACCGCGACATCGAAGCCTAAATTGAGCCAACCTTCATCGAAATGAATGATGATACCATCCTTGGCAAAGGTACCAGCGGGAAGGGGGCATGCGCAGGGTACTTCAGGGGGGAAATTGGGGCAGATGAGGTCAGGTTGAGTTGCAATCAAGCCGCAGACATCAATGGTACTATGGACGAAATATATAAAAATTATTTGTAAGCAATTAGTAAGATATCAAGGCGTGGTCTTTACCAGCTTCCGTGGATGCCGTCCAAACATTTGACATGTTGGTGATCGGGGGCAACTTTCTGCACTTGCTTAATAAGGAGCAAATCCCCGGGCATCTCTTGGGAAGAGGTAAGGGCCAAATTGACGCTCATTTCGCCAGGTACGAGTACCGGGTCGGGAGTAAGAGATCCACCAGTGATCCTAACTACCGAGTTAGCATCTCCTAAATGAACAAATTAAAAATAAATACATAAAACCAGCATTAACTTTTTTGTAAAATGAAAATAAAAAATATTAAAAATAGTACCGCAGTCTCGGATATCAGTAATGGCAGACACAGAAGCTGCCAAAAGGCAGGCTACGACAAAGTATTTCATTGTGTCAAGGAGAAGAATTCGCTCAAGTGTCAATAACTTTCCTAAGACTGGTAAATAACCCATCCAGGGCAGTCCTTTTTATACCACGTTTTTTCTGAACTTCATTGACGTAGGCCAAAACGAACGATTTGTTGTTGCTTTATTCACTTATGTTTGCTATACGATAAGACTGAGACTTTAGCAAGCTGCACACGGAAACAATTCATTATTGATTCCAAACGTAGAAATCAATCCCCTTATCTGTTGGTAAACAAAGGAGTGAGAACAGTTTCAACGAATTTATAGCGCAATTTGGTTCGCCTAAGATAGAGATTATTAGTCACTCTATATAAACACACTTCGTTCCTCTCTCTTGTTGCCAAGACACGACAAAGTGTACACTTTTCAGATAACTTCACTTCCAACGAAAAGTCCGCAACAACGCTAACTCCTACTAGTTCCAAATTTTGACAGCTGAAGCCTAAATTTTCACTGTTGACAACCATGAAATGCATACGCATATAGACTTATTGTGTCCTTGATACATTTCATTCTTGGCCAGCATGAAAAGGGTTTTAAACATTTCCGTGTTGACAATAATGAACACGTATTCTATACAAGTTCACTATTGACAACAGTGAAATATCTTCCCGTACGAAATGTCCGACAAATCATGCACAGTACATGTACGTTAGCGGCAAAGTGTTGACAAAGCTCCCCAAATCTTTAAAGTAAAATGATTAATAGAGCTTTTGCCACATTACGCATCTCGCGGCAAGAGTTGGCGAAATCCGCCATTTTGAGTACATTTAAGTTAGGGTAAACAAACAACAACAAACTGTTTTCCGTGAATATTGGTTTTGCTTTGTGTCTGTGTGTCTTATTGTGTCTTTTTGTTTGTTTACCTGAGCTACTTGTAAAAGCTGTTAGCAAAACCAATATTCACGGAAAACAGTTTGTTGTTGTTTGTTTACCTTAATTTAAATGTACTCAAAATGGCGGATTTCGCCAACTCTTGCCGCGAGAGGCGTAATTTGGCAAAAGCTCTATGCTATAGAATGAAAGTACCCGAAGCTTTCCACTTCAATTACTCATGTACTTGACTTTAGGAACCTTTGGAAACCTTTGGAACTTCTCGCGTTAGTTTCAGGAGGTAACTGGAAAACTTACCGAACCGAATCCGTGAATTCAAGCAAGAGCCAGACTATAAAGTCGACCACAAAACAGCCTAAAGAATCCAAAGGATGCGCGGCCGAGATGATTTTGTAGCGAGCCGAGTAATCGCCCCGTGAAATGGTAATGATTAAGATATTCAGACCACCGAACCCCCAAAACAGATGAATAAGAATACTTACATGAACAGGGAAGCCCAAATTCAGCCACTGTTCACCAAAGCTGATGGTAGCAGTTTTGGTCCAATGTCCAGCAGGCAATTGGACATTGGCAATCAACTTCAGAAGATGGCAGTCATGGCAGATCGCTTCGGGTTCCTCGAACAGCAACAGGCAAAGGTCAATAATTCTATACAATTATTATAACGTTTTCGAACCTTCTCATCGGTTTTATGGCTTTAGGTTAAAACTATTTACCAGCTGCTTTGGACTCCATCCAAACATCTGACAACGCCCTGGTCAGGAGCAATCTTCCTAACATCTTTCTCGATGAGGATATCCATGGGCAACTCTTGATGGTCACGTGAATGGTGAATCTTCAGGTCAGCCATCATATCGCCCGGAATTAGCACAGGGTCAAGTCCCATATCGTGATGATTGGGTTAGGTCCAACAAGCATTTACAAGTAAATACGACAAACCCCCCAAAAAAGCTTGAATTTCGTTTTTCAACTTACCACATTCCCTGATTTCCGCAATGCGAAGTCGGTTGGCCGACACCGACGCGACCAAGAAGCAGGCTAGGATCAAAAACGTCATGATTTAAGGTTTAGAAGAACTTAACAACTAGTCAGGCTGACGTAATGGCAGTGTTTAAACGACTGACGCCCAATTTGCAAATTCGCGGCACTTTTATACGAATTGAGAGATCTCATGATCCTGTTGGGTGGGATTCGCTCCATATGCAGTGAATCTATCTTAACGTCGCGTTGGATCCGGTTCATTTCCTGTGCTATACTTTTCCGCGGAATTTACATCACTACTCTCTCTAATTGTCAACCAAGCCAATCAAGAAGGATTTTACCAAGTTTTCGGTCGATATTTCGGCGATATACGGCACAGCACAACACGACATGATACATTGCATGTCGTAACCGCTAAGAAAGCTCCAAAGTGGATCAATATCGCCGCCGCGAGGAAGTTACGTTCGTAATAAGGGTTCCCCAGTGTAATAGCTTTAATGTTGAGTAGGACCTATTAAGATGTCTGGGTGTCTTTGTACCAAACTATCTAACGCTCTTTCTCTCTATATAAATCCTCTCAATTTTCCCCTCTATGGTTCCGAAACAAGTGCCAAGTGAGCACCAAAACAGTTGTAATTACCTTTCCGAGTTGTCCCGTTTGTAATAGCTCTTTTACTTTATTTTTTATTTTATTTTTTATTTCGAGGACGGGAGCTCCTTGTCTTGTCTTCTATAAGTACGGGAACCAAATTAGTCGCAGAAAATATAATCTTATGTCCCAAAGTTATTACAGTGTATAAAAGGGGCAGCAATGGAGTCTAATCATGCAGAGTTGTGGAGGTCCTTTTGTTCCTGGTATAATGTGTCACGCTGGGAATGGCTTATTGCTCCTAAGTTGCCGCTCTCACACACATACACTCTCTCGCTCTGCAACAGTTCCAAGAGACCACCAAACAACAAAAGATATCAGCCAAAAGGTTCTTCTCCTATCTCTTTCTTACCCAGCTATTCTCTCTTTTTTTTCTTATTTTTTTGGCAAAGGTTTTATCTCCCATCGCGGCCCTACTATGTACGAGCGCATTACACTACATTAAGAGCAAAGTGCCATAGTTGTACATAATAAGGCTTTTCAAATGAGGTACTGTAATTGCCTCAAGATTTACCAAGGCAAGAGGTGCGAATAATCATTTCTCGGCCACAGCTGACGCCAAAAAAAAAATATGTTTGTGTTCGCTGTCTTGGTGTTCTATAGATGGTTGTGGCTGTGTTTCTTACCAGTTGCAATTGCCCAAGACGGGCAATTTTATCCCTCCCCTTAACTTAATTAGCTTCCCTTAATTTGCGCTGGCAAATATGGACCTCCAAAAAACTTCCTCCATGTCCTATACGCATCTCAAACTTCTATTTCATTTTTCTTACATTCCTCACCCTTAAAAAAAAAAAAAAAATCACATTAAATGCTACACGAATCTTCAGGCCCCTTCACGCTTTTAGAGACCAGTGCATTATGCTCCTAGCTTGCTGTTGCAAACTTGCAATTAACGTTTTGGCAACGCCAGTGTGGAGATGGTGTCCCACTACGACATGTCTCATTACCACGCCCCGAAAAATTCCTCAAATTCAAGCGAATACACTACGGAACAACGAAACCCAAACCGCCAAAAAAAATTTTAAAAAAATTACGAAAAGGGCCGAAAATCTTACTGCTACTGCGCTAACAAAGCAGTTGAGAGGAAACTTGAGGATCATTTGGCTCTTCTCTTAAATTTAAAAAAAAAAAAAAAAATCTTTTTGTTTTTCGTGGTCAGGAGGTTCACCTTTAGTAGAGCTGCTAATGATGGCAGTAAGGACGGGGCAATGGATCTTTATGACTCGTCAGACAGTCGAGAAGCGCCTTTTTGAGAAGCCACAAGCAAAAGTCCTCTTGTTTCGGAGATTTTTATTCATTTTTTGTCTTTGGTGTTGGTCCCTTTTTGGGGGGATTTTTAGGGGGGGATTTTTAGGGCCCTGTATGTTTTGAGCTTAATTAAAACCGCGTACTCATCGGAAATTCTGTGGTCTCGGTGGCAGGCAGCAGTGGCCACCAAAATCCAGCCGTGTGTTAATGACAAGAGTTTCAACTTTGGTACTCGCTCGAGCATAAAATCTTGCTCTTCCCGGTTCATGGCAGCAGCAACATATGGACCCTGCTAACACAAGCTTTTTTACGACTTATAATGAACGGCACAATACAATCCTCCTCGTCTAACCCCCCCAAACTGTCTGATGAGCGTCTAGATAATATGGGATCCAGTAGCTGGACAATAATTTTCCTTTTTTTTTTTTGGTTTCTTCTGTTACAGGTCTGCCGTCTCATATCTCGCTTGTTCTGGCTCCGTAATCATGTAGGCAGCAGCCAAATCAAATGATGTAGCAGTCTTAACAACCTTTTTCCTAACCCCCGCAGGTCATTCATTCAATTCCAGGAGCTGCAGCGGTTGCACTTAACTGCTAATCAAGTCGCCTTATGGGTTTCCTTTACGTGTTGTATATATACCTTCGCCAGCCCCAGCCGCTGCACCATCAAAGGACTGTATCATAGAGTAACAAATTTATGCAATTTACCAAAAGGGAAGCTAATAGACGCGAGATTATGCTAGCGGTCGCGCCTTCGTTACCAGAACAACCTGACGAAGAGGGGCTTCGTTATGGTCCTCCGAAGCTATTGATCAAAAGTCTCATTTATTAGAAAGAAAAGGCTAACGTGTCCTTTCCGGTTCCCGCTTTTTATACTGGTGTGTCAGCTTGTTATCAAGAGGCTAACATGGACGCGAAGTTGTAACTAGGGATCGCTTTCCCCAGCCGGGTGGGACAAGGCTGACTGTAGACTTGGTCAGTTCCATACCGCCGCCGCGTTCACAAAGCAAGTCAATAACCGTGTATATACAACAAGCCCCCACCTGACACTTTCCCACGCGGCTCTGTTGTAAGTCTAGGCAGTACTTAAAGTATAAGCAGCACCCTTTTATGTCTCTAAAGGTGGAAAACTAGTTGTAACTATGGGTAGAGTCTAGTTGGGTCCCATGTCCCCATAAGGGCTGAGTGGTTGAGCACCAGTTTGCTCCTGTTCAGCCAAACTTTGTCATTGCCTAGCAGCGGGTTTCACTAATGAAAGGGAGATGGTGTGATTAAATATTGACAACGATATCAGTCACAATAAGGGTCCAAAACACCAGAAACGAACGTTTTCCCACTGCCCGTCGCCCGCGGCGATGACTACGCGCTGCTAGATGCGCCCACTAGATGGCGTTTGGGAGGATGCAAGTCTTGAAATGTAGTGCAGTAGATGAAGTAGTGAGGGTTAGCGGTAGGTAAAACTGTAATGTATGGTATACGGTACAGTACTCACTTGACATGAAGTGTGGGCGTGGAGGGGAAAGATGGATCGACCCCAAAGTGTCCACGTGCGCCCAATCTGGAAACCTTTTGCCAGCGTTCGCCGGGGGAAAGCAAAGGTGTGTAATAACAATGGGGTAGTGAGGTAAACTAAAAAAAAGAGGGGCGCCAAATAACAATGACAATAATACTTCCAAAGGGGTGATTAATAGGCCGGGTTCCACTTGACCGACTGTAATAAATACTAGCTTTTTATGCCATTGAAGACCCTTTCCACAGGCTTCCCTCCCCTTGTACACACCCTCGCGCTCTTTTAGTTTCTCATCAGGAGATCATCACTGCTGATCAGGCCCCATCCATCACGGAACCACTATGAAGCACGCATGTGAACCACAATAATGCCTTAGACTGTATGCCATAAAAGCTTACAACCTCGATGATTGCTCCTTTTCAT
The DNA here is from genome assembly GCA_022832235.1 of Lepidurus couesii. Taxonomy (NCBI): domain Eukaryota; kingdom Metazoa; phylum Arthropoda; class Branchiopoda; order Notostraca; family Triopsidae; genus Lepidurus; species Lepidurus couesii. Next base: position 46,666 of record JAGJRP010000251.1, on the reverse strand, counting down.
TCTTGTAGTTCTCCACTTCCTCTTTACTCTCATAAGCATCCACACAGCAGATCACTTTCTGCAGCTCTATTATTTCACGGCTTAACACGGTCCCCAAAGATGGCGATAGCCATCTTTGGGGACGCAAACCGAAACTTCCATCTCTTATATGTAAAGCGGGAGGTTTTGGGGTCGTTTGCGCTGGCCAGGAGGATGGTTATCAGTCTTCAAGTTTTGCGCAGAACAAAAGCCCCCCTCCACGCATCCCGAGTGCTTTTATAGCCTGTATCCACTGTATATAGCCGACCCAAAGAGATTTTAAGAGTTGGACCGATTCAGCGGTGATCCGCAGGCCAACCGCAGACCTACCCCAAACGGCAAGTTAAAACTGGTGCAATCGAACACAGCTTACGTCCTTTCTTAGGGACCACAAAAGGAGCAGCAGCCAGTTGTTCTGTTATGGTACGGATCTTAATCAGAGCATTTGAGGCGCTTTGGAGACCAATCAGGATCTAAAAACCCAACATCTGCTCTCTCCATTTTTTTCTTTTTTTTCTTTTCTGGAACGCGAAAGCTATTTGAGAACAAGGATCCTGAAGATTAGGAACAACTGTGGAGATGGTACTGATGCGAAAAAAATAAATAAAAAGTAAATAAAAAAATCTTTTTTTGCCGTTTCACTTTATTTATGATAGTACGTCTGTGAAAAAGCGGTAAAAAGGGCGTCTCTTTGGATGGTTACAAGACTGGTCACGCTGTCGCCCCTGTCACGCACGCTATTAAGGTAGCTTTTGCGCATGGAGACCAATCCTCCTGACCATAAGTGTACAAATTGCGGTTTCTCCACTCCGGAGTAATGTAAGTTTTGGAAGCTTATTACGTAATCTAATGGCTCCCGAGGCCTAAGAATCTACACAAAAATAAATTAGGAAAAAGACCAAGAATTAAAAAAAAATTGAAAGCTTATTATGTAATCTAATTGCTCCCGAGGCCTACGAATCTACACGAAAATAAATTAGGAAAAACTTAAGAATTCCAAAAACTACTATAAATTAGGAAAAAGACCAAGAATTACAAAAAAAAATTGTAAAAAATACAATAAATTAAGGAAAAAGAATCCAGGGTGAGGATGTTTGATCTAGGACTACCTTAAAGAAAAGAGGGGAAAATTGTGAGCATTCAAGTATAAACTAGATAATTAGACTTAGCAGGCTAGCAAAGGCTAGCAAAGGTTCTTACTGCGCCGCCAAGGTAATGAGAGAGGTCAAGTCCTTTTGCCGCCTTGTGTGTACGTTATAATAAGCAACAGCGCAACTGGGCCAGGATGATGGAGATGAAGATGATGGAGGTTGAAGCTGTGGTATAGTCGCTATCTTACTACGTGGCCTGGACGGGCTTTACACGTTCTTTTTTTTTTTGCTCTCCGCCCTTAATGCACGGTAGCTTAATAGCCTCTCACAAAGTTGCCATTGTTCGCCTTAGCTCGGGATAATTTACAGACCATTCCTTATTTTCCCGCAGACTTAAACTAAGCCGCCAGAAAACCCGTTCATACCATGCTTATTAAGGATAAACAGCACAGAACAAAAAGTTGGGAGGAAAATAAATAAAAAAGAAAAAGAAAATACACCACGAAGGTGAGATCCATTTCACTCTTAACTTTTCCCATTCCTTGCTTATGTTTCTTAGAGTTCGAGGAGAAAATCCCGGGAAAAAGACCGCAAAAATAGCATTAGAATTATCCATTAGCATCAGCCTCAGAATCCCGACATGCTATTGTTCAGCAGTGATATCGTCATCCAAAAGGGCAATGTGCAAAGAGGATGATGATGATGCACTGTGGAAGCGATTCGAGTGCAACTAATAATAGAGAGGAATGAGAGGGTGCAGACGTAATGAAGCGTGCCAATTTGCTCTTGGATGACCCCATCCATAATAATGAGGTGTGTGCTCTACTGTTGATGGTTATGTTATGGAGTTGGGGGTGGTTATTGTTGCGCAGCCTGCCATGTGTAAGTAAGTAAGCTTATAGGGGACAGTGACGACAGAAAGAAGGGGGGTGCATTCTTAACACGGAAGATTAGCATGATTGGGGAATAAGCGGATTTGACGTTATCGAGAAGTAGAGAGGAGGGTTGGAGGACTGGAAAGCGCTAGATGAAGAGGAGCACAGATGGCCAGCAAAGCCAGCCTTTCTCAATTAGAAAGACTGGAAACCCTTACCGCACTAACGCATCCCAGCATCCCACCTTTAACACTGCGTTAAGAGGGTAATTGGCACCCCCTCTTGTTTTCCAATACACCTTCCTTCCCGCATTCTGCTCGACTTGAGGATGGGCTATATCTTCGGCAACGTTGGATGTCAAATTCGCTGAATTCCATGCTTCGGCTTTCTTGGGTTGTTGTACCCCTCGTCAACACGGTATATGGGCCCGTCCATTCCTTAGAAGCATCGTGCTTCAAAACTATAGCGTCGAGAATTCACTGTTGCTGCTATAAGCGTATGGGGAAGCGCCTAATAGAAGCATCATGCTTCGAAACTATAGCGTCGAGAATTCACTGTTGCCGCTATAAGCGTATGGGGAAGCGCCTAATAGAAGCATCATGCTTCGAAACTATAGCGTCGAGAATTCACTGTTGCTGCTATAAGCGTATGGGGAAGGGTCTAATAGAAGCATCATGCTTCGAAACTATAGTGTCGAGAATTCACTGTTGCCGCTATAAGCGTATGGGGAAGCGCCTAATAGGAAAGTTTAGGGCTTGGAATGGCGCGCTAGTGGTAGCCTTTTGCAAATGAAAATTCATTGTCGCTGCTAAGCAATATGTGCAAGCGCTTCAAAGGGAAATTGACTGTTGCGTTATGGCTTGGAATGGCGTGGCTAGTTACGGGGATTCATTGTTGGACCGAACTTTCTTGGAGCTCGTGGTGTTGGAAGTTCATGGTTGCGCTAATGGTAGCCTTTCACATTGAACTTCACTTTTGTGTTGACGCTTTTAGTTTTCGCTGTGTACTCAGCATTTCACCATAGAAAAGGCTTCTAATAATGCATTCACTTTTACGTTCAGTCATAAACGGAACTGCCAAAAAAAATGCGTAGTAATCCTACTATAATATCAAATTCAGCCTAATAATACCGTATTAGAAATAATATAATTAGCTTAACGATACCATAGTTATTTATATCTGTATTTAGATTTTTTTATACCTTTTTACTTATATTCCTACAGTCCATTAAATTTGGCTTAATTACCCAATTTACGTAGTTAATAAATAAATTAGAAATATAATAAATTATAAATATAATATATATAATATTAATATAATAAAAATAAAAATTATAATAAAATAATAAAAAAAATAAAAATTATAAATATAATATATTATAAATTATAAATATAAAAAATATAATAAATTAAAAATATAATAAATTAAATTTCCATAGTTAATAAAAAATAAATAAATTTCACCATATCAATAAATCCTTTCCTTGTTGGGTCAAGGTAGATGAGGGAGTAAATCTCTAAACTTTAATCTGGGAAAATGGCATCTCCGATAGAAAAGTTTTCACAGCTCAATAATTGAACGAACCCTCTAACCTTTGGGCGTTTGCGAAAGTGAAAGTAAGTTTCCTCGCCAAAGCTCCAAGATACGTCACGCCAAACAACCTATACTTTTATAGCTGTAGCAACTAATTTGCATAGGTAAAGACACCACGAAAGTTAACTTCATGGGTGCCCTCATCGATTTTTCCTCATTACGCAGCCAAGCTTGACGCATATAGACAGCACACAGCAAACGGCAGTAAAATAGCTGGCCTGGATCTGAAATTCCGGCCTTTTCTCCAGTCGCAAGAACAAGAAAAGGAGTCGAAACAGAAAGAAAAATCGCATTCCGTGCGTGGTAACAAAGCGCCATATGTTTGTCGCCTCGTACATGGTTCCCCATTTTTTTTATTGATGCAGGTAAAACGCGTACTCTCGTTAGTCCTAATGACCCAGCGCAACGAACAAAAACCCCTCCCCTCCCCGCTTTCCCGCCGCCGCGGGGAGCGAGTCGAGGCTAGTGGAGCGGGAGGAGCTTAGAGCGAAGCTTTGGTTTTGGTATGGTAGCGTGCCTCAACTCCTCCCCCCGTGCCTTCCCCTAGCTCCGAAGCCTTAAGATGGCCGTAGGGCCCATCACCAGTTTTTCGGTACGCTTCTTTGGCCTCTATACCCCCGGCCTGAAAAGCTTCCTTACTACCACTGCAGACCCAGCGACGTTGGTCGATGTGTGGTGGTTGTTGATCGCAGCGTCGCTCTGTCCGTCGACGTCGTGGTCTTGTGTTGTCCTGCGTGTCCGACTGCGCCCTCGGAACACACACACTTAGCCCCCTCCCTCTCTTCGCGTTCAACCCCACCCTTCAAAAACTCCTCCCTTTTTCACGATCCAGTAACACAACGAGGACGAGGACGACGCGCTTAAGATCCCAGCATTCCAAAACACCCCTATTGCTATTATTACCGCCTGGTGATAAGTCCGCACTTGGGCACTTGGAAGGACAACAAGGAGCAGCCAGCAGTGGCGTCCCTACACCAAACTGCCCCAAATTACTCCATAAATGGTTGTGTCACCTTAAACCAGTGCTTCAATTTGAAGGTGCAAGTGCTCGTTAACCAAACACTTCAGCCCGACATCCTTTGGCCGTTTTAACCCGGTAGAACCAGGAGGTCGTTGTTTTGTCGAGTTCGGGAGTGTTGACTGGGTGATTACTTTGTGGGCAAGTTGAGCCAAACGCGTATTGATCGTTGGAGAAAAGGAACTGATTAGGTGAACCACATCGGAGTGCAATCGAGGTTTGAAGTGATCAATGGAGTCGTGTGCTACTCAAGTCCCTTCACGCAAACGGCGACGTAGTGGAATACCTGTCACCAACCATCAAGGTCGGAAGGTCAAGCAAACTCGTTTACAGAGTGGGACCAGCAGTGACGAAGAGGACGTCAGGTTAAAGCCGTCCGACTCGAGTGGGTTACCCATGGTCCCTCTACCTCGCTTCACACCGCCTTCAAGTCGGTCGCCGGTGGCCCGACCTGGCCTCACTTCTTCCAACTCTTCGACGGAAACTACCCCCGAGATCCGAACCACGCCTACTCCACATCACCTCGCGGCCGCTGCGGCTTTTGCCCAGCACCCGTTCTTCCTCGGTCATCCGCCACCCGGCCAGGGTTCCGAGCCCGATTCCGCCGCGACAGCGTCCATGTTAGCCGCCATGGCCTTGGTGACCCGGGCTCGCTCGTCCTTCATGATCGGCGACATCCTGAACGCGGCTGGCCGCTGGCCAGGTCCTCCGACTCACCCTAACCCTACCGGTAGTCCGGGCCATCCGACCATGCGTCACTTCCGCAGCGAACATGAACGCGACCACGAAGACGATGACGAGGATGACACCAGTCCTACCAACCCGTCTCTTTTACGACCCAGCACCGGTCCCCATTTAAACGACTCCAGCGGCATCGTTATGGACCTCTCCCATAACAACAACGCCGTCCGCAGCGAGGACGACGAAGACGACGACGGCGAGGGCAGCGATAATGAAGACATCGACGTGGAATCCGAGCGGAGCTACACCAGCGAAGGCAGTCGTGCTTCACGTAAGTCCCCCCGATACCTTTTAGCCCCAAGGAAGCTTATGCTCGTTGAAAATATGGCCGGCCATAAGCCCGGGAAGATGATCCCATGTCAGGCCTTCTCTTTTTCGTTTTGGTTCCGCTGCCTGAGTATTCAAATGACGGATTTCCCGTGCTGTAATACGGGCTGTCTACCTTTTTCGAACCATGATATCACAAAAAGGGTAACAATGGAGACAATAAAAGTGGGGAACACACAAGTATTGCTTCAACCGGATATGGTAAAACGTTTTCAAGTCCGGTGAGCAAAAGCACAAGCCTCTGCGTTTTGCGGTCACCCAAAAAGGCAGGCCCCCACAACTCCCAACAGTCGCAATCGGCAAGCTGTTCCAACACTTGGAATGCCTTCCGAAGTGAGGTAAGCCTAAACGGGTCTCAAGTCAAAGAGGCCAACAAAGACTCCGTACCATTACAAACCGCCCGAAACTCTCCCACACCCGACATAAACCCTGTAGTTCGGAGGATTGACGGTAAATGGAAGTTCTTAAGCGAGTCAGTCAAGCCTAGGCTTCTTAATTAGACCCACTTAATTTCCCATCGTCATTACCGAACCAGGAGGATCTAACTCAAACATATTAGCTTCAATGAGTTCCTCCTCGATAGCCCCAATTTCCCGCGCCTGGGCCCAGTAGACAAGTTTGCGGTCCACCGTTTTACCACCGTCAATTTCCCTTTGGATCAAAACCTGTATGCCCTGGTTAATGGGGTTCCCTCCCCTCCTTTTGCATTATTAAGGGTATAAAAATCTCCCACTGGAAGCTTTTCGGAGATCCAGTGGAGGTTTTTACACATGATCATGAGCATGGGAGTTTGAACGGCACGGCACAAACAGGGCCGGAAGTCGCTGGTTGCGGTCTAGTCCCGGGGTACAGTGCATGGTCAGCGCCAGCATAGCACAGCTCCAGCCATTTCATTGTTGCACCCATGGGCTGAGGTAGGATAGACAGTGGACACGTAGAGAGTGGATAGGTAGAGCATGTATGTGAGGGGCCAGAGCACTTTGGGTCACGCACGACCAACTCTAACCGAATCCACCCGCATCATCATTTCCTAATAGGGACGCTGCTGTGATCAACCCAAAACTTTTTAATTTTGCTCATCAAGGCCTAACCGCTATCACATATGGCGTGCCCCTGTGTTATTTGGTCTGTTTTTATTTTATTTTGGATAATAAAAGGGAAGCCACAGAACGCTCAGAAAGTCAAAATGCGGTCAACAATGCAATTTAGGAAACGCTTATAGAATTCGGACAGCAGTTGAGCGTACCATAGAAGCTTTCAGGAAGAACTTGATAAATTTGGGGAAATTTTAAGAAACTTTTGGAAATTTTAAGAAATTCGGGGAAATTTCAAGAAATTTGGAAGAATCTTTCAGAAATTTGTGGGAATTTTATGAATTTTTTTGATTTTTTAAAGATTTTTTTAGATAATTGATAGGATGGGAAGGCACTACAGACTGGTGACGGTATAGCTATACAGTAAGAGGCACCACTTATCGATTAGCACGGAGTCCTTGCTGTAGACGAAGGAAACTTAACTTCCCTGACACTTGGAACCTTAAAAATTAGTTTCGATTCTTGTCGTCGTCCTGATGTCAAGGAAATTGTTCGTGAAAGTTGACAGCCAACAATTTTCGTACTTTTTTTAAAGAAATTCAGGGACGGCTTTCATTGTTAAGCTAATAGTAGTTAAGCAATGACTCATAGGATTGGAAAGTTCATAGTTGCGCTAACAAGGGAGGATATAGTAATGCTTCCAGCTAGAGGATTTCATAGTTGCGCTCCAACACTGAAATTCATGTTGTCCCCAACTCCCAACGGTTCTAACGCTGCCACATTGAAATTTCAGTGTTGTGGCAAGGATTTGACGCTCTACAAGCTGAACCGTTGCTAAGTCCATAACAGAAATTCATTGTTGTGTTAGGATGACGGCAATAGTTACTGAAAATTCACTGTTGCGCTAAAGATAGTGATGCTTCCCAGGTAGAGCGTTGCGTATAGTTGCGCTACAACACTGAAATTCATTGTTGCTCGCAACTCCCAACGTTTATACGCTACCACATGGGAAATTTCAGTGTTGTGCCAATGATATTGACGCTCTAGCGTCTAGACTGATCACGAAGGCTGCATCCTTGCTAAGTCCATAACATCAATTCATTGTTGCGTTAGGAGGAGGGCACTAGTACTGGAAATTCATTGTTGCGCTAAGGATAGTGATGCTCCCAGATAGTTTCTTAGTTGCGCTACCAACAAATTTACGCTTTCTAATAAAATATTCGTTGTTGTCCTAACCATTTCTAATGCTGTAACATAAATTTCATTGTTGTGCCCAGGATATTAACGCTCTACCATCGCACCATGGAAGGTGAATACTTGGCTTAGCAGAGTCAATAGGAAGGGTAGTTTGGGAGGAGTTTGGGCTTTGATTTAAACGTATACTACCACAAAGGAATGTGAGTGAATTACAAGTAGTTTCCTTGTCAAATAAGGGAAGACGGTCTATTTGAAGTGGTGCTTTACCAATGTTCGAGAAGGCAATTCCAGGTTTGAGGAAAGCTCTATTGCCTTCCAGTTGAGGAGTTGAAGAAGGGAGCGAGGCGGAACAATACTCAAGGCTCATAAAACTGTTCGGCTGACCGTTACTTTTTTTATAGCTTTTTTGTCCATCGGAGTTGGGGCAAGTTGGCGTGATTGGCAGAGATCAGCTTTCTCAGCCATACAACACAAGTCCTTTGGGTTGTAGATATCCGTAAAGTGTTTCGGAAGTAGACTGTGACACAAGAGGCGAAGTTTTGGGGGAGCCCCAGCATTGGCTGACCATCATCTAAAAAACCAAAGCGACAGACGCCAAAACCATAAAACCGCCAATCCCTGCCATCTTAAATTAGGAACAAGAAAGAGAGTCAACCGGGATTTCGGCTGTAGCTAAGTAGCTAAATAAGTCAGACATATGACAAGAACTGGCGGCCACTAACTCCTCAATCTATCCAGCACAGTATACACAGCATTACTGGGCCGCCAAGAGCGGGAACCATTACGAGGAAAGTCGTAAAAAAAGGCAACTTATCACACGAGAAGAAATCCGCTGCGTGACTCGACTGGGAGGAAAAAAACCTGGACAGAAGTCGCACTACATTCTTAATTTTAGTATAGGAAATGTTTTTTATGTTCCCGCAACTTGTTTACCCACGACTTACTGACTCAATGCTCAATCGACTCAGTCCGAAAAGAGAAAAGCCTATGTTTTTTTTACTTCTACATTTCTATCCAAAACTTTCCTCTGTTTCTGTTGGCAGTTGGCGGGTTACGTGTCCGAATCTGTTTAAGGGTGCTTGGTGGGTTACAGCGCAACGATTGACGCAACCGCACCCTCCCGATAGTTCAGCCAGTGCACGATGAGCTCAAGCGAGAGACAGCGAGAGAGGATCCCAGCCAACAAAGAGCAGTCCCCGCAGATTGTTAGGGTTCAAGGTGTTGATTACGGGCTCATAGCGGGAACCTGTCACTTGTCAATCACGCAGGAGGGGAAGGTTAGATACCCTTGCATAACTCACGCCATGCGGTATAATAGGACGGTAAGGGGAATCAAGGGATGTGAAATTAGCTCCTACCGAAAGCTTCCGGTGTTTAGCTTCTGACATGTGGTGAAACCCGCCAAGGGAACTCACAACGAAACCTTCGAAAATACTAGAAAAGCTGACAGTGACAAAACCCAAATCCCTAACCATGCCATTAGAACGCAATGCTCACCGCCTATGGCCGACTACCTCACGGAAACTGTGCCGTAAATTAAGCAAAACTTCCGGCTATCATAAGACACTTCTCTGACAGTAAATAGACAGATTCTAGATACGCTTACAGTAGAAGCAGATCCACTAGCTGAGTTACCAAAAATACCTTAACGCTCAATGAAACGGTCTAGTGTCCGTTTCAAAGTGGGCCACGCGCGCTGCAAAGGTTCCGTTGGAAGGATTGCGAAAAGTATCACGAAAATTATCGTATTCAAGAAATGCTTTGGACGGTAATGTAGAGGAGATCATGTAGTTTTGCAAGGTTTGAAAAGTTTTACGAAAAATGTCTAAGTAAATTTAAAGTCTTGGAGGGAAAAGGTGAGACAAGACCAAAGTGGGCCACGCGCGCTACAAAGGTTCCGCTGGAAGGATTGCGAAAAGTATCGCGAAAAGTATTGAATTCAATAAATCCTTTTGACAGTAATGTAGAGGAGACCATGTAGTTTTGAAAGGTTTAAAAATTTTTACGAAAAATGTCTAAGTAAATTTAATGTCTTGGAAGGAATAGGTGAAACAAGCCTATGGCCGACTACCTCACGGAAACTATGTCGTAAATTAAGCAAAAACTTCCGGCTATCATAAGACACTTCTCTGACAGTAAATAGACAGATTATAGATTCGCTTACAGTAGAAGCAGATCCACTAGCTGAGTTACCAAAAATACCTTAACGCTCAATGAAACGGTCTAGTGTCCGTTTCAAAGTGGGCCGCGCGCGCTACAAAGGGTCCGCTGGAAGGATTGCGAAAAGTATCGCGAAAAGTATTGAATTCAATAAATCCTTTTGACAGTAATGTAGAGGAGGTCATGTTGTTTTGCACGGTTTAAAATGTTTTACGAAAACGGTATAGGTAAATTTAAAGTCTTGGAAGGAACCTGTGAGACCATCCGCTACGGTCGGTTAACTAGGATTATTACGTTGGCTGAAGCGCGAAATCCGCAATAAATTTCGCCAAATCTCGTTGACAGTAACATCAAGGACTAAACAGCTTGTGTTCTTGCAAAAAAATCCTGTAAGTAAGTTTGCAATCTTGGAGTAACCACAGGCGCTTACCATTGGAAATTAGCAGGAAAAAATCATACGAAGCGCGAAATTAATACCAGATTAATATAAAAACGTTAAATCCGCAAAATGCTGTTAATAGTAATGTAGGAGACATACTACCCTTGGAGTTGAGTAATCCTCTTAATTCATTTTCGTGGAAACAAATTTGCCGTCTTGGAATTAGCCTGTCCGACAGCCAATGTCTGGCCAAATTTGCCGATTTTTATGGGAAAATTGTGTCCTAGCCGCGTTTATTTTTAGCGCAGTTGTAAAACCGGGGAAATCACAAGAAAGTTATGATTACTAGTTTCTCCCATGACTGTAAACCCAATTTCGCTAGTTTTTTCATTTTATTGCGCCAAAATCGTGCGGCTTTCATGCATAAATCCGAGTTTGGGTGACGTTTTCGGTCCATGTTTTAGTGGTAAACTGTTACGCCGAGTTACATTAGCGTAATCAAAAGCGGTTACCGAAAGTTCTCCATCTCCCCAAAGTAAAGCCCTTTTTGTTTCACGGTTAGGCGAGCTGCGTGTGAAAAAAGCCAAACACATCCCTTTCGGAAGACATGATACGCATTTTTATAGGAGCATTACGATCCTTTTGCTGTCTCATGGCTCATGCATAAGTGCCTAAGCAGTTCCCGCACGCTATATCGTGTCTTTCTGCTTTATTCTATATGAATAGATCGCAGGGATGACCGGGAAGGACGTCACCATTCAGCAGAAGAGCCGGACAACGACCGGAAACGGAACTCGGGCTCCAGCAAAACCAGTCATAATCTGGCCCATAATCAAGCCCATCATCACGGCAGCAACAGTAGCAACCACCGCAAGCAGCGCAAAGCGCGCACAGCCTTCACCGACACGCAGCTCCAAACCTTAGAGAAGTCCTTCGAACGACAAAAGTACCTCAGCGTCCAAGACCGCCTCGAGCTGGCCGGCAAGCTGGGACTCAGTGATACCCAAGTCAAGACCTGGTACCAAAATCGAAGGTAAATTTTTTATTTTTTTTTACCACTTCAACCGAAGATTTCTTTCACATACATCGTCCTTAACCTTATGTGGGATCCTTAATGCACTTCCAGGACTAAATGGAAACGACAGACAGCGGTCGGACTCGAACTACTGGCCGAAGCCGGTAACATGGCCGCAGTACAGAGAATGTACGCCAATACCCCGTACTGGCCCTACGCCGCGGCCGGAGGCGCCCCGCACCTCACTGGTCTACCAGCCAGTAAGTTATATACCCAAAACATACGTTTGACCTTGTCCTCAACCTTTGACCTTCATTTGACCTTGTCCCTGAAAAGATTCTGTTGCGCTTGGAATCCTTATTTTCATCTATTTCGAGTTGGAATTGTAGCTTAACCTTAACTTTCTTCCATTTTCATCTAAGGTTTCTTCTATTTGCACCCAAATTTTCTCGGAATTTTACGTTAAGTTAAACTTTCTTCCAACCCATCCCTTTACTTCAAAAGTACTGAGATTTTTTTTTTGTTAATTGGAGTTGGAGAATTCGAAATTTTAGATGTAAATTTGAGAATTGGAAAGATGTTTGATGGACTTTGAATTTGAGATTGTTAAAGTAATTTTCTGCAATTTTTTCTATCATTTATCGTCTTTTCGTGTTATCCAACAGGCGCGCTGGATATGTATTACCGGCAAGCCGCGGCAGCGCTACGGCTCCCGGCGATGGCCACGTCGGCGGCGGGTCCGCTGCCGCGCCACTTTACCGCAGGCGTACCAGGTTCCTTGCTGCAGTCCGGCCCCGCCGGCATGCCCGGGTTCCCGGCGACCAGTCTGGCTTCGAGCTCGCTCTACGGCCATCACCCCTTAATGTCTGCGGCCGCCGCCCACGCCTTCGCCGCTTCAGTTTCCCCTGCGGGCTCCTCCGCGCCTCCAAGTCGACCTTCCAGCGCAGAAAAGACCTGAGTTTTTCTAAAACCTTCCTAACCATTTGGAACCAAAACAAAAACACATTCCCAATCTACCACCCGGGAAAACAAAAACAAAGAAAGGGCGTCCATAAAGGCATCCTGCATGAAAAAAACGGCAAAATTGCGGTCTTCCAGAGTTCCTGACTTCATTTTGTTTTTTCGTTAATTATTTTGTTTTACTTTCATATATGTCTACGGTTGGGTTCTTGGTGCACCTTTTCTCCACTATTGGTTTAGAAACACCACAGTAAAAAACATTATTTTTTAACTTTTTTTTAAACAAAAATGTGTTTTTAAAAAAGGGAAGAAAGTAACTAAAAGGTATTAAAATTGTCAATCCTTAGACACTGTACGTGATTTTTAAAAAATTTGTGTTGTGTGTGAACTCGTTAGCGAATTGAACCGAACCGAACCGAACCGAGCGAAACCGAACCGAACCGAACCGAAAAATCGTTGACAGCAAATTTGGGTTGTGATATATAGGAAGCTAAGGGCATTTTTTCGGTACATATAGTATTATCCATGTTGATTTTTTTCCTTTTTTTTATACATGAATTTGAGTGGGCATTAAAGAGAAAAAACTCGCAACGGATGACCAGTATTTGCAGATATATACGTTCAATAGAAATGCACTGACCAAGCAAAAGTGTTTTCAAAATTTCTTCAATTCTTCCTCTTCAACGAAGACGGGGCAAGAAGTATAAAAAATACCAGAGACTTCATCGACGAATGCATCTTAATGAGGCGGCAAAGTCCCAACGATTTTTATTTATTTTTTTTAATAAAGAAAAAAGCTTACGCTTAAAAATGATGAAAGTGCTTGGGAACTGACCAACTGACTTGGCATAAAACTGACCTTTTCGCCCTGACTGTCAATAGGCAGGAAAACGAAAAGCCAGCGAAAAATGCTACGAAGGGTAAATGGGGTGAGGGTGAAGGGGTGGGGGTGAAAGGGGGGGGGAAATCTCGCTGACCGAAGCAAATTGCTGGTCGATAATCGGGAACGGATATGGATACGGTAATCTATGAACGCACGACTGGACCAGACCCTCGTCCCTCCACCCCGGAGGGTGAAGGGTCGGTCATTCTTTTAGGGAAGAGAAGGGTTTATTAGTGTTTGGCTGGGGGGTAAATGCATACAACAGTTCGAGAGTTGGGTAGGAATTACGGAGTATTATAGTTTCGTTCTAGGGACAAACCTCCCCCGGTACCCCCCAAACCCTACCTAACCCCAAAGCAAACATTTCCGGTGCTATCGGAAACCGGAAGCTGATCCAATCAGCGTGCAAGTGAAGCGAGCCAAATGTGGCCTGATACCCAGGGAAAAAACGGAAACGGTCATCGTAAGAATCTTTTCCATTGCGCTATACAAACGCCAATATTTACAATTGCTTTTATCGTCCAGCGTCCCTAACCGGCTAACAGTGATAAAAGGGGACGGCTTTTGAAGAGCTTGGACCTCTCTATAGATTATATGGCGACATATACATCTAAAGCCAGCTAATAGACACAGACACACACACTCGTCGTCAACAGGAAAGTGCTTCCACTTTTCCATGACGGAATTCCGCCATGCGAACCTAAAGAGCTTCCGCAGTAAGCGAACGTGAACGCACCGCAGTGGGTCTGATTGTTCCTTTTTATTTCTTGTGTTTTTATTTGAGGTCATTTAGTAAGAAAGGATGCTCACTGTTAAAGATATAGGAGATTTTGAAGGAGTGTTCTTCGGAGAATCTGAGAAATTTACTGGAAAATCTTTTCAGAAAATCCTGACGTCCAAATAAAAGCTTACCGGGGTCTAACGCTAAGCCGGAGTTAACGAACAAGTCCCGGTTAGAACCTTAGGAGCAATGTTTACTAGAAATTGACGAGAAAATCCTTCCGTACCAAATAAAAGCTTACCGAGTGATCTAACACTAAGCCGGGGTTAACGGACAAGTCCCGGTTAGAAGCCAACATTCGCCAGGTAATTTCCATGATTCATTATTGCGTCATTGCGTGCAGCTGACAGCACAAGGCAGGCTGAAGCAGCGCTACGAGTTCCCGTCTAACCTAGGGGAAACGTTCGCTGACCAGAAAATGCAAGAACTCCAAAAAAGTTCGTTTTTCATTAATGCGTCATTGTGTGCTACTAACAACATGGTAAGGCAGGCTGAAGCAGCGCTACGAGTTCCCGTGTAACCTGACTGCAAACGCTCGGTAGCCAGAAAAGCGTACCAAACACTAAAAAAAAAGAAAAATAATCCAGAAAATCAATGTCATTAGGAGAAAAATTACGAAAATTCTTATAATCTAAGAATGTCTTAGAAAGTCCTTATATAAAACTTAAAGTTCAAGAATTCAAGAATTTTCTGGAAAATTTTGATATTGAAATCTCTTCAGAAAATGTAAGAAAATCCCAGTCAAAATAATCGTCTTTTTATTGCAAATGGTATTTTCTTCCAAGAAAGTGGATAAACGTGACTACTGCACTTTACATAATTTAGTAGCTTCAAAACTGTTTAGGGGCTGTTTAGTTGCCTACTCTCAAACTGAACATAACTTCTTAAAAAGGACTTTTTTTATCTTCCAATTTTCTCCTCTTTTTATTTAAAAGAAACATGTCGTAAAGGTGACGAGGACTCTTAGCTTGCTTTTAGCCTTAGGGTATAAAAAAGGGCTTCTGGGGGAGTGGCATGTTTTCTGAATAGGAGAGAGAGAAAATCCCAGTGTTTTCTTTTTTCATAGCGTTACTTGCCATCCCCCCAACACACTTTCCAAACTTTTTGCCTTAGCACGCCTATAAAACTCCATACAGCGCATGCAAATGAGGGGAATAATGGTTGCTTTGCTACTAGGGGAAACTGCTCGACGACGAGCCTTTGATGGAGTAGTCGACACTCTTTCGCAAGTGATGGGGAAAACATAAAAGAAAAGACCAAAAAAAAGAATAAAAAAGTCTGACGAGCTCACGTCGTTGAGCCTTTTCAACGCTCTTCAATAGGAAACGCCATTTTGCTGAATGAACGATTTTGCCACTTCATCAATCCTACTTATCGAACAGCTTTACGGCCGAGAACTACCAAAAGCGATGTGATGTGAGGGAGAAAGAGCGTACACAACATACTAATATATCTAAAGTAGAGCAAGAAGGGAATCTATAAACTTGCCAGACTGTAACACATTCCGTCCAATGCATCTCAAAACCTTCGTTGTGACTTTATGGCCGTTTAACAATTTAACACGAAGAAAGTCGGAAGTTTTTGTTGTTAGACTTTGAAATGTTTCCATAAACTTCGCCTTGTGACAAGCTTAACCCTCCGCTGCTTTTCAACTGTCTACTTCAGTTATACTTCAGCCTCCCGTATACCTTAGCTTATTGATGCGGAGCACCCACAGATGGCGCTGATCTTTGTTTACGTTCTGCCCAAGCGAAAGAACGTCAAAACAGAAATTGATCCCTAATTGCCGGCGAAATTTCTACTTATGTTTAGCTTCTGGAAGCTACATTCTGTTACCCTCTTCTACGTAGAAGATTTGTGCAAAATTTCGTACAAATACAAGATCTTGAACTGGTACAATCTTTGTACCAGGTTTTTCGAAACCTCCTTCTAAAATTCGAAAACAATACACGCCATAAATTTCAATTTTTAGTACCCACTGCACAATGGAATTTTGTTCTAGTCCATCTATTCGACGTAATTGAAAACTTAATTTGCTTGCTACTAATTCACTACGCAAGCACGCAAGGTAAAAGCATCATGTACGCGTTGTGCACTAGTTACTGGCATGTTTAGCGTTACCGTCACCGTAATTTTTGCGAGAAATTCTATGGGCTTTTGCCCGAAGTTGTTCCGCAAAGCCCAGTGGTAAGGGCCTGTACCAAGCTAAGCTGTAGCAGTAACAGTACAGTGCAGTGCGAGGGAGCCTTAACCCTCCCGAATCCTCAACAATGAACTTTAAGCTGCTTAGCGAACGACAGTCATGGTTATATGGTGGTCTGTGCACAAAGCGAACGTTCTAGCTTGTGCAGCGGGGCTTGGTTAGATGAATGTTCCATACACTTGCCTTGGTTGATGTCACAGAAAACAAAAAGCTTAACACCATATATCTATTTAGTCAAGTCAAGTTAGTTATATACTCGCTCTATGTCAAAGAACTCTGAAATCCCCTCAACCCAAAGAAAAGAGCCCACGCCGCGGAGTACTACGCAGAAGCTTAGGAAGAGTGTGTAGTGTGTAACTGTAAGTAGTGTTGCGGGGATGGATGTCTTGGTTGTCTTGGCAGGCGCTATGCCGCTGGACGGGCTTCTTTATAATATATTAGGCAGCAATTCCACATCCTAAAATGTGAGACAAGTCAAGACCTCCTGTCGTGTTCCTTTGGCCGCAGCGGAACCCATTTGGAGTAACCGCGTCCGCCATATTACACAAGTTAAAGAGAAGTCTTAAGAAACCGCACCCGCAAAGTTGCATCGCCTCGTGAATTTCTCCAAGGAAACAATACGACTATAAATCCTTCACTTTTTCTTCACACTTTGGGGAAGAAACAAAAGGCCCTCTGTGCCTTATTTTAGCCCTTTTGAGCTTAAACACCGAGAACATCTTCCTTTCTTCCCCAGATAATTAAAAGAAACTTCACTTCAAACTTCACTTCAACTTCAAATTTCAGGAAAAAATAGAATAAAATTCATGGGAATTTGTAGAATTTACTTGAATTTAGTTAAATCTGTTTTACTTATACCTGAATTTACCTGAATTCAGGAGAATTTTGTAGAACTTACCTGAATTTAGACAGATTAAAGGAACATTTCGAAGAACTCAAAGAAAAACTGGTGAATTTAAAGAAAATAGGAAAACACCCAAGAAAATTTAGGAAAATTTAGAAACTTTAAGACAATTCGAAAGAAAATCCAGCCGAAATCCTGACAAAAAAAAAAAAAAAATGCTTTTGGCGGCAGCCTGCTGGCCCCGTCGGGGATGGAGATGAATGGGCGTCCAAGGCGTCGAAACGGAACAGCTACACTTGACCATTAGCGGTTGCCGCGACGCCGGTGACACTTGAACCATCACAGGAACAAGCACATACACTCAAACCATTTCAGCCATGCCATTTACTGCCTGCATTTCTTTTCTTCTTGTTTTTTTGGTATTTTTCCTGATCCTGGCCTTGCCTGTTCAGTCTTTACAGAGTTGTAAGGCGAAGTCGGCGCTGTTGGCCGCACGGCAAACGCCAATTAGTCCCACTTTTGGAAACTCTTTCTCGATAGTTTTGGGGGTCCTCGGCTCAACAATAGGTATAAAAAGCCTTCAGACATTGGGGGGATACCGTCGCGGTGCCTGGGCGCACTCCCTTTTTTTCGCTTTTTCACTTGGAAAACCTTAACAAAAGAGCCTCTTGTGGTGACACGTGCCACGCCCCTTTTCACTTGATCAACAACAAAGATTGTCCTTAACCAAAAAAGAGCCTTTCCAGACAACAATACTGGAGCAATTTATACCTCCGGCAGGCCAGGTGCCGTTTTTGTTAAGAAAATTTCCGAAAAAAGTTCTTTCTTGAAGTTTTTGTGATTCAATTAGAATATTCTAAAGCGACCTGTTCTTTAACCTGAAAAACCAAAATAGCCATTGTAGGCCTAAATATCTCTATTATTCTATTATTCCAGTACTTACTCACTAATAGTACTGGAGTAATAGATAACTTGTAACTTAATAGATCATTATCAATAATAATTTACACTTAACCATTTAGATGATTCAACACGGAACGATAAACGTAAACAAAACGAAAACTATAAAACAGTAAAGAATTGTAATTTTCACTGGTTAGTTTAACTAATTTATTAACTTTAATTTACCATAAAAACTAGTAATTAATGCTAGGATCAAATTGTATCTGATGCCATAAGGTAATTTTAACATCACTTAACCGTACTGGGTTGCATAGTCCAAAGCATCCAACGTGGAAGAAAAGATAAAAAAAGAAGCCAGGTCTAGGTGAAGAGGCTATTAAAAACATGCCGGAACAAAGCTACGAAACCCGGTCAGGTTCCGTTCTTCACTCGCTTCACTCATAATTGTCCCCAATTTTTCACTGTTGAGCTACATTCATTGCGAGGCAAGCCGGAGTAACGCTACAAGTCCGGCCAGGTTCCACTCTCCACTCGCTTCACGCACAGTTATCTCCAATGTTTCACTGTTGAGCCACATTCATGCGAGGCAAGCCGGAGTAACGCTACAAGTCCGGCCTGGAGTAAAAGAGAAGCAATTTCTCCCCGAGTGACTGGCCTAGGTGAAGCAGCTACTAAGCGCCGGAGCAAATTGATTGTCCCCAATTTTTCACTGTTGAGCTACATTCACTGCGAGGCAAGCCGGAGTAACGCTACAAGTCCGGCCACGTTCCACGCTCCACTCGCTTCACGCATAGTTGTTTCCAATGTTTCAATGTTGGGCCACATTCAATGCGAGGCAAGCCGGAGTAACGCTACAAGTCCGGCCTGGCCCCAAGTTGCTTTTCCTGCCTTTACTTTTTTTCAGCCCTTCTAGTCCAATTACAAGACTCTACTTTTTCTAAAACAATGAAAACCATCCGAAAGTCAACCAAGGTTAATTTCCTTAATCTCCGAAACAAAAAACAGTAAACAGCCTCAACACTTTCAAACATTCTAAACGTCCATGACTGTGTAAACTTAATTAGAAAAGTTTAATAGAAAGTTTTAACAACCCTAATTAGCTCCAGACATCCACTCATACAAAAAACTCCAAATTCAAAGTTTTTAAATACATTAAAGTTCATTTTTACTACAAAGATTAAGGTGGCATTAGTGCCATTAAGAACTCTTTAAATCTTGATAGCATTTTGAATTTTTACAAACCATAGTCTAGTAAAAGGTACTAAATGCAATTAAAATTAGTTCTACTGAAATGAATGTCTCCAAAAACTACTTTAAAAAGGGAACTGAACCGAGTTTTCTTTTTCCTTTTCCTTAAAAAAAAGTAAAAAATGCAGTTGGAATCATCGTCATCTGGCCAGCTTATTATGGCTCACAAAACTTCGTGATTTTCCCGCGCTCATTATCCGGGCATTTACAACGCTTTGCTGGTCGCCGACTGGCATTCTCTAGTCACCTTTCTGACTAGCTTATCAAGTAACTGTTCAATAGAGATGTAATGCTCTGAAAAGATGTCTTTTTTCTTTTTCTTCTTTGCCAACATTGGAACACATCGTGAGAATCTTCTTCCCAAAGATGGATCTCAGGATAATACACAAACCTTCCAAACCCGGCGCGCGGAAAAATTCTGCCGAGTCAGAAAAGGCGAATATCGCCACTCGGAAATTTATGTTTCCCAAAAGAGTTAAATTTTTTTACCCTTTTATTTTTTACTCTCTTTTATAAAGCCCTCTTCCCCCACAAAAAATAAATAAAAAAGAATGATACCGTAAAAAATAATAAATAAAAAACCTTGTTGGGTTATTCTCCCGTGTAATTTTCTGAAAGGTTAAGACAAAACCCTCTTTAAAGAAAAGTTGAATTTTTTCCACGTCAAAAGAGCCCCCGATGATCACTTTTGGACATCTCCCCACTTCCAAACCATCCCCCAAAGATGCCCCGGCCAAAGCTATGGCATAGACTAGAGGCGGGAGGAACCCGCGCTTGGTAGCCCTGGATTCCGTAAGGCCATAGAGCTCAAGTTTTTACCCACGCAGCGTGACACAGCACAGTACGCAGTCCAGAAACCTTTTTCTGTTGGCGTTGACGGCTGCTAAAAAGAAAACTTAATCGGGTAAGCCATCATTCTTGTAATCGTCAAAAGCTAAACCTTTTCATCCTCTTTTTCTTTGCTGTGGCCCTGTGAGGAGCGCTTTTTGTATTTTTAGTTTTTTGTAACAGGACCTCAAACGTTGGCGGCTAACTGCAACTCTATAGCAAGGGCCTTAGAAAAAAGAATTGGAACTCGAAAAGAAAAAAGGGAAAATGTAAGCCAAGTATCAATTTGCCTTCATTAGCTGCCATGACTTGACAAGTCTTTCGGTCTTTCGTATGTCAACCCAAGGTTTCCTTATGGGGATGCCAAACATCTCTATCGAAGAGGAGAAGCTCTTAACAGCTATTTAAAACTTTCTGAAGCGTCATTTTCATCATCTTCACGAGGATTATTCTAGATTCCCTCGGTCCCAAAAGCCGTTTGTTTTGAAAAAGTTCCTGCATTTTGGCGCCACCTTCCTCTCCTGAGGGGCCTCTACAGAAAGCCAAGTGGGGTACGAGTACCCCATATAAAAGCTTTACATCGTATAAAGCTATTATACTATGCTGCTCACGCCCCTATTGTTGCCAAGAGCTTGTTCGTTTGGACGCTGATATGACCACTTGTTCTTACCCCCCACCCACCCTTTACCCTCCCGGGTACACACACACTAACACTCCTAACGCTGAACACAGATCTGGAAATCTCGGTTCGGACGCAGAATGGAAGAAGGCCCCCCTCTTAATGGTCTCTCGTTCTCGTTCCGTGCTCGCTCTTCACTTGGTTAAGTTTGCTTGCCAAGCCACTTAAGCTGGGCACTTTAGGCCACTCAGTGCAATCATGTGGACGCCGGCGACGTCCACAGTTTCCCTTCGACGCAAAAGGACGACCCTTTCTGATTCAACCCAAAGGGGCGGTATATTGGATAATAGATGGTCATGTGCCGAGTATGTGTTAGTCCAATGTGTACGACTTACAGACGAGCTGCACGACAAAGAGAAAGACCGCGGCGGTGGGTCATTAACGAGTCATCAGAATCGCTGCACTGGGCAAGTGCAACACCGGAAAGAATTTTCCATTCCACCACGAACCTAATTTATATAGACCCCCCTCTTGTTATCCTAAAACCTACGACCCTTCCACCCCACAAACTTTTTGTTCTCTCTCCCTACTCCCTAACCCGCTAATAGACTACGGATTAAGTGCAGCTTTCTTAAGTAGATCTCAGCTCAAAAGTGGCTGATTGTAACGGATTTACGACGGTTTAACATAGTTTACTAGTACAACGGCTCGACGCTTTGCTTTTAGCCTGCACGCTGCACAAGATGGCCGCCGCCGCGCCGTGTGACGTTGACCCTCAACAGTCAATTTTTGCACTGCTTAGATGGCCAATCTACTGCGCCGTAGTTTTTGAATTAATGTGAAGTTATCTTAAGCTTTTTGCCCAGTAATTTTTGTAAAATTAGAGGAAGAGGTTAGTATTGTACAATCAGAAAAAAAGATTGTGAAGTTGCGATGAAAATCGTCTTTCCAGGCATACAGTGTGAGAGAGAAAAACAGTTTCTCGAAATTCCTAGGAAAAAGATCAAAAGATCAAGAGCTAGAACTGACCCTAATATGGTCCGATTACTGCCCTAAAGGTTCTCACAAACTGCCTTGGGTAAAAGTTGGACAATAGTAAAAGTTGACTCATCTTTAAATACAGGGCTCGAAATCCACCCATGTGATAATGTAAAATGAAAGGAAAATGTAGTCCTGAGCTAGATTACAAGACTTCAAAGTAACACAAAGTAAGTACAAAGTGCTACCGCCGGAGCATATAAACCTTCCCACTTTGACATTTACTACGCTTTTACACCAGCCAAGGTGTTGAGCAGTTTAATTGTTCCATAGAGGTGGGGCTTTACTTGACCCTTTCCAACTCCCAAAACGTCCGCAGGACCTTCACTTCCACACGCTTGTCGATTCCCGCCACACAAAAAAACAACGTTCGATACTGGCACACGATTGTGGCAGTCAAACCTTGGTGTTTACATCGATATGAATGTGAAGCAAGCGTTAAGCACCTTTGGCTCGCACTAGCTTGTCTAAACCTTCATAAAAACGTTCGATTTTGTACCCTCGATCAACAGTTAACTCCCCTTGGTATCACTTCAAAACCCAAAAAAATCTTCGATTTCCCATCGCCCTGCATACGAAGGCACGCTAATGTAACGAGACTCTACAGTGTGGCATACGCAACAATGAAATCCATTACTCAACTCGCATTCCTTTACGTTATTGGAGTACAGTATAACACATGTTGGGGCCTTTAACTGCTGGCACAAAAACGTTCGATTGTGTAGCCTCGTTCAACAGTTAACTCCCATTGGTTATACTTCAAAACCAAAAAAATCTTCGATTTCCCATCGCCCTGCATACGAAGGCACGCTACTGTAACGAGACTCTACAGTGTGCAGCATACGCAACAATGAAATCCAATAGGGCTCAACTCGCATTCCCTTGCGTTATTGGAATACAGCATAACACGTTGGGGCCTTTGCCTGCTGGCACAAAAACGTTCGATTTCTAAGCCCGTGGCTTTAGGATGTAATGGCAGCAACAATGAATAGCTCCTTTATCGGCAGGCAGCAACAGCGCATCATATGCACACGTCAGTTAAGGGATTGCAGGCGAGGGCGCTGGGTTGGAAGCAACCCAATTATGTTCGTCACTGGGCATCCATCCCCTCAATGAAGTCATCATTACCTCGCATAAAGAGCCTCGTAACTACGTCCAAGAACCTCCAAAACCATTACCCGTATCATCGGTCGGGCGCAAGGCAATTAGTAAGTTTCTTCTATTCCCTTTTTCCTTCTAATTTTTATTGGATTTTTTTATCATCTTGTTTTTGTCTCGTTGGTGCCCCAACCATTCTTTACCGATCTGTCGCGTGTGTGTCACAAGCAATCATAATATAACACGATATGACCCCAAAGCTCTTTTTTCCCTTTCCAGACGGTAAAAAAAAAAAAAAAAAAACAATTTAGAAAGAAGCATTGCTGCTCAAGCTAATTTTCTTGCAAGTCCCCACATGCAACGGTTTGGGGGTGCTTGTAATGCACGTCCATTACTCTCACATCCAATTCTAAATGACCTATTAATAGTGGTTAGTACGCTGAGTACGCTACACTACCCCTGCCAAAAGCAGTTAAAGGTACCCCGCCTACGCGATGTCAGTGAAAACCCCTTGTTCACCCTAGATACTCGGGATGCACTGCACATTAATAACTGGCCATGTAGTCCGAGGATTGCGAACCGCTTGCACGCGACCCAAACAACTCCCCGGCCACTGAATATTGACACAAAGTACCCCTTTCCCCTTCTTCCCTCGTCCCTATGCACCCTCTTGAAGCTGTCATGTCCTATAAACTTCTTATCTTCTTAACTCCATGTCCGCCAAGTCCAAACTCTGGGGGATCTTCCAAGCTTACGCGTTTAGTGTCGGTCAACAAAACCCCCCAATAAGCCACGAAACCTTTTTTCGCGTTACACAAGGGTACACAAAGTAAAGACACATAGAAGACCCCCCGACATATTGGACACACAGTAAAAGAACACAAGACGTACTCGACTCGAGTCGGACACAAGATCCACACAAAAAGGAGAAAAAGAGCATCCGAATGACAAGGAAACTATTGTTGTGCTAAACCACCCCAAATGGGTGACGCTGTATAAAGAGCGCAACGAATTCCGGTAGACATAGACCCAGGATTTACTATACTATACTATGCAATGCTCCAGGGAAACTCGCACAACAAAGCTGTGATCACGACACGGCACTGTCCGTGTCGTCAACCGCGTCTAATGGATCGCTCCATCCATGGGGTGTTTTGACAAAGAGCGGCAACTTGGGTTGTTCGTTGTTCAGTACTATATACGTCATGTTATGTTATCTGTCTGTTATGTCTAGCTGGCAAATTATACTCCTTGGGGTTTGGACCCGACTTATACAGAAATCCAGTTAAGGAGAGGAAACTTATACGACTTGGTCCAAAGCCGGACACACAAATAACCGAATATAGGCAATGGTCATCTCATTCATTGCCTTTGCATGGGGCATAAAAGGGGAACGTGGAAAGGCATTATTGGAGTTGCCTCTACATGTCTCCGTCTCTCTTTCTCTTGTGCTGGTGCTGACCTAAGCAAGTCCGCTTGTCTTTTTGGGATGTTCCCATCAGGAAGCGAAAAACACAAAAGGCAATGGTCATTTCTGATGTGATGACTTCTCCCAAGTCGTCCTGACGGGACTCACACAAAGGGGGGTACAAAAAAGTCCTGGGGATTTTAGACATTTTTATACAGCGAGTAAGGATAAAAACCCACCAGAGTCAACAATAAAAAGGAAGGAAAAAAGGAGTATTTTGCTGGGGGAAGAAGAGCCCGGGGAAATGGTATAATGCAGCCATCAGCCACGGTTTATGCTAGCTTGGGCTGCTGTAATCCGACTCCTATACCCAGGATCACCCGAGTGTGCACAACATCCCATCAAATCAGCATTGACTTTCAGGGAACAAAATAAAGGAAAATAACAGAAGAACGAAGGAGATGATGACCACTCGGAGGCTTTTGTTACTCCCGGGCCATAAAAACCCTTCGCCTGTAACACACAATAAACGGAGGGAATCGGAAGAATCGCGGGAATCGGAATGCCTGTTCTTTTATAAATCAGTCATCTTTTAAACCCTAAAAAAAGGACCAGGCAAAGGGGCTTTTGGGTTTTCAATGGGGAAATCGGGACTTTAAGAGTCTTTCCGTCACTGAAATTAATTATGGGCACGGAGTGTGTGACCTATATTGAAAACGGCTAAACTATGTCTACAAATTTAAACAAAAAATAGAAAATAAATCGAAAGAAGATCTGATTTACCAGTAAGGTAAAGAGGGGAGTCTTAGTGAGTCTTTGTGATTCTCCAATAAGTTATGGGCACGGAGCGTGTGACCTAAATTAAAGCTCATACAGATCTCAAACAAAGATCAACCAGAACGCTCTTAGTTCCAGTAGAGCAGTGGGTTATAGTGGGCGATCTTTTTGTAATGACTGCGGTTTACGGTAACGAAGTGCGTGACCTAAATGAGTTGTTAATGGCTCTATAGCGATCAAACTTTAGCTGGTTACGTCTTTGGCAAAGAAGGTGGTAGATTGCCGAGTTGACGTCAATTCTGAAATGAATTCTATTCATTCAAAAGCATTAAGTTCACGCAATTTGTGACCTTAATGTTTGAATGATCTTCATGTTTGAAACGAATGAACGGTGGTAATAATAATTACGAAAAACGCCTTTAGTTCAAGTAATTACGATTACTTATGTTAATTAGCTAGCTAGCTTTATATCATGGATATGGATTACGGTAACATAATGCGTGACCTACATGAACTGTTAAAAGTCCAATAACAATGGAACACGTTTCTTGAGCATTTCCCTTTCGATACAGTTAGTTTGTACTTGGCGAGTCCAAATAAATTACGAAATTAATACATTGACGTTGATTATGGTCACGAGAGGTGTGACCATAATAGAAAAATGCTAAAATAATTAACATTAAAGGTCACTAGGACACTTTCCCAATAAGCCTGCTAACCAGTGTTAGTTAAAGCTAAATTAATTACGGTCCCGGTTTATGTGTTTACAAATAAAGTGAAAAACTAAAATGAAAAATATAAAAAAATATAAATATATATATAAAAAAAAAATTTAAAAAGAAAATGTCTAAAATTAATCAAAAATAGTGTTTTGTTCCTACAATGAAGAGGAATCATTCGCCAGTTGAAATTAATTACGGTCACGGATGGCATGTCCTAAATTCCATAATGGCCGGCTAACAAAATCTCCCATTTCCTAAATTGAAATAAAAATCAAAGAACTTATCTATAACATGAACTTGTGAAGAAATTGCCTACTGAACCCATGCAATGAATTACGGTCACGGAATGTGTGACATTAATGAAACTACCACCCTCCTCTAACAGGAAAAAAAAGAAAATGGAAGGAGAATACCTGAAAAATTACAGTAGCTCAGTCTTCCATTTAATAGCCTCTCTTTGTCTTTGTGTCTTGGGTTCTCTTCGTCTCCAAAGTTTTCCTTATGGTCACACTCTATGCTAAAGAGTGTTTTAAGCCGAGCGCCAACGGGGCAGATTAATCCCCGAAAAAAAAAAAAACTTGACGCCTTAAAAAACTCCTGGTTTCCTTAATTAACAAACACCTAGCACTTAACAACGTTCTCGTAGAAAAATTCCACACTCATTGCTTCCAGTGTTGTTATATATCCTATATATCCTTACATACTTACACACTCTACCCGATTTAAATAAAAAAAGAGGATGAGAAGCCCCTAAAAGAGGTTTGAAATAGGATGAAAGATGAAAAGCATGATGACCTCCGGCACCACTTAACCCATGATATAAAAAAGGGCCTTATTAAAGAGCCTTTATCAAGGTGTATAAGTGGTTTTTGGCTGGCGGCCCCAAAAAATAAATAAAAAAAGGTCTGCAGAAGTCGCGGGGCTAAATGAGCTCAAATCTTTTCAAGCTACTGGAAATTGTGAATGTGCGGGCCCCTCCTTTGGAAACCAGAATCTCTATAAAAGGCTAAACATATCAAGCCAAGCCAAAAAAAAAAAGACAAAAAGTCCTAACACATCCTATTTCGCTCTCATCCTCTCAGCTCTGAATCTTCAAACGAATCTTCAAACCTTGCATTTTTTAGAAATTTAATTTTAGTTGCACAAATGGTTAATTACAACTCTCGATAACGGATTCCGTCCATACTATGCCTTCTTTTACCGTAAATCACAAATTCCATGGTCAATTTTGCAATAGTGGTATGGTCAATATCGGCATAAAAGGTAGGCGATACTAAACTAGGTACAGTACTGTACTGTACTGTACAGTACAGTAGATGTCGCTTACTGCGATCACCAGTTCAGCAATATGTTCTCCAGTTTCGGAACTCCGAGATAAAAATGACACTACTGTGTATTATGGTTTCAAAACGTTCGCGGAAAACAAATGACAAACGGGTGTCAATCGAGTTTAAAAGTGGCAGTTGGATTAGAAATGCATTAGTTTAGGTTAGGTTAGGTTATAGTTAGGTTAGGTTATGCGTTATAGGTTAGATTAGGTTAACGCTTCTCATCAACTTTCGCTGATGAGAGTCGTTAAAACTTGCTCTTTCTTCACTCCACTAGCTGAAAAAAGAAAAATTCATTGTTGGCCAGTGACACACTAGTGTCATGTTTGACTGAGGGTTACATTACGTACGTATGTAACTATAAATCCAGAGAACGTGTTGCAGTTCAGCCTAGCCAGTTAGTTATAGCCAAACCAGCCAGTTCAGTTAATCGATAGCATTCTATGGCGTATTTCCGATGTTCGGTTATTAGAATCGCCGCTTAATAGAACCAATATTCCCTTAACAAAGTACCACAATAAGCGGCGTCTACTGTATCAGTAAAAAAAAAAAAAAAAAAAAAAAATGTCTTTCATACTTACAGAGCCCGCCCACAAATGCCCCAAACCTATGAAATTGGATAAATCCCCCAAGTTCTTATCATTCCTCTCATCTCTATAGCGCTTTACCCAACGCACGACATCCCAGCTGCTTTTTTGTTACTTGTCAACCTCCGAAACAAAAGTCTGATACAACTAACAACAACCAAACTTCCTAACTGCCTTCATAGAGACATAATCACACCGCACCCCTTTTTGGGTGCTAATCCCAATCCCTCTGCAATCTGTCTGTCTAGTGCACCCAAACTAAGCCGATTTATTCCACAGAGTAACAAGAGGGGAGTAGAGGGACAGTATAAGGGGACGATTCAGGATTCAGTAAGTAAATGAAAAGCGGAAGTGGCTAATATCATCATACTCACTGACACATTCACCGAAACCCTAGCCTTAAAAGAGAGGAGAAAAACTGGCTTTAAAAAAAAATTTAAAAATGAAAAAGTCTCCAAACCAAACTAAACCAGAGATGCGACTTCCGGAAAAAAAGCAGGCGGAACTATGGAGCTTTTAATGACATCATTTCACGCTTTTTTCCCGGGCGTCACACGCTCATTGTTACCCTCATTCCCACTGTCCAAAATCTCTCAAAAGGGAAA
This sequence comes from Lepidurus couesii, assembly GCA_022832235.1. Taxonomy (NCBI): domain Eukaryota; kingdom Metazoa; phylum Arthropoda; class Branchiopoda; order Notostraca; family Triopsidae; genus Lepidurus; species Lepidurus couesii. The sequence continues at coordinate 18,386 of JAGJRP010000251.1, read as the reverse complement.
CGTGATACCCTACTCACTCTTATTTATACAAGAATTTTTTTTCCTATTTATTATTTATTATTGGTATTTATTAATTAGTATTTTTAGTATTTTTTGTATTAGTATTATTGAGAATTTCTAAGGTTTTAACCCATCTTAGGATGCTAAGAAGGTAAGAACTATCAAAAGTATCAAGTTTAGGAACTATCTGTATAGAGGTAGGAAAACAACTCTTTTTTTAAATAAAAAAGCTATAATCAACATTCCAAGGGCGCTTTTCGAAACTACGCAAAACGAGGTCCGCTTTGCCCTTCGTGTGCTATACATAATAACTTATCAAGGCGTTAATTGGAATGCATGGACCATCACTCAAGGGGAGGGGCTTAAACTTTTCTTTTGAAAACCTTTAAAAAGTTCCCAAAAAGAAAGAAAGCAAAAGGATCCCAAAGCGCCCACAGATACTAAACGCCTCGTTATGTGTTTAAAACCTGGTAAACACCTGAAAAAAGAATGTCGGACTCATTTGCATGCAGATCAAAGCGCCAAGAGGAAGGTGATCTTGGCAGCTGATTAAGCGCGACTGTTTAGATCGTTTGCGTTCGTATACACGCTTATTTCAATCCCAGCAAGCTTTTTATGCCATCTTTTACTTCCCCTTCTCTTTGTAATAGTTTAAGCAGTCTCTTTCCCTCATTAAAAAAGCTTTGGCCATATCCAATGGTAACCTAAAACCAACACAGCGAGCACATTTAGAGAAGTTTTGGGGGACTGTTGGAAAGTGTGGCAATTTGTTACACTCAACAGGACGCGACGTGTCAAAGAACAACAGCTGCGCTGGGCGCTTAAATATGCCTCTCCTGGCGAACTGGACACACACGTATACATGTATAAATAAATACATATATTCCCACCCGAAAAGGGAAGCTATAACAATAGCTAATGCACATAACAACCAAACCAACCGGACAGACTAACACCTTTTCTCTTCCCCAGTCAAAGGTTCTATTTTGGAACCAACGTGGCACTGATTAAGGCCCCCTAAAGAGACGACCGGGGAGAGAAAGAGTGGACCCAAAATCCCCTCTTAATCGCATTCTGCCTTGACACTCTGACACCCGTAGTAATGAGCTCTTTAAGAGTCAAAACAAAACTATTTCTAACCAGGCGTCCGGTGCTTCCGTCATTCAAAGAATCCTCTCAACAAATCAATCCTTCCCTCCCGAGTCTAAGATTCAGCTTTATCTTTGATCAGTGCGTTAAAAGTTGGCAGTCGAGTTGAAGTTACTACGACATCATACTTGCAATCATTGCAGAAAAGTTCAAGAAGTGGTCAAATGGCTTTCTTGGCTTGGGAAACGGAAGAGATTGTGATTAATTCGAATCAATTATATCTATCTAAAAGAATCAAAGAATCACTTACCCTTTTCCCAGTCTCTTGATCTTCCGGTCACGTGTTTAGAAGCATATTTGAGTAGTTATTGACTGTTTTGGGAGGGTTCTGATGTGCAGTCTGCGGAGGGATCATTTGTAGCAATAGCAGTAAAAAAAATAAAAAAAAGAGATTGAGTGATGATTGGATGAAGATGAAGAGAGGTTTTCTCTTAAACCTGCACGCATAGTTCAATTATGCCAGGAGGCACAGCAAAAAATTAGTGGATCACTATTTCGAGTCAAGTTGAGAGTTGTTACAGGTTTGGTTTCATTAACTTTCGCAAACGGCACGCCAACGCACGACGTCAGCCGATATAATAACGTCCCAAAATTACTTAATTTGATGAATCATAGTACCTTGAAGACTTGTTTGCTTTGTAGTTATTTAACCATAGAGTATAGTAATTGAAGAAGACTTGGCACTTTTAGCACTTTCGGAACTGTAAAGCGTGTACATTTTCAAGCTTTGACAAAACGTTCGTTTTTCCATAAATCCGTCGACTCGATGTTTACGATGCACGCTTCGCAGCGTTGCCACATCGCTCGTCGAGGCGCTCTACGGTAAGTCGAACCGTGCTAAAACAAAAAAGAAGTCGTTAATCGGATTTTAGATTCGAATTTAACTTTAAATGGAGTTAAAATACTTCCTTTGACTGCCAATGAACTAAGTCTTGATGCGGCAGCAAGTAAAGCGCGTTTTCACTGTAGAAAAACGCTACGCCAACAATGAAAAAGCGTATACGCTCTAAATGTGTTCTAAACGTTCTTCTGGTAAAAACCTCCTTTGGCTCGGCATACAGACGACACTTGCTAACAACTACAATTGTTGTTATGGAAGTTGGCGCGGTTTCTCCTGCAGAAAATACAGAAAATCCTGTTAGACATACAAAATCCGTACAGTCCATACGCAATCGCGTAAAATGCGATTGTAAACTGGGCCTTTCCTGGTAATCAACAACAAAACTCTTTAAACTTGAGGTTAACTGGGATTACTTGGGTTTTCTGATAGCGTAGCATAGTTAAGGCGGGTTTGGACTGCCATAACTCGTTCAACATCAGGAATTGTGATGTCTTATTCTTTGACGTCTTCATCCAAAATCGGATCAAATAACTCAAATAACTCCGCCAGTCCCGTTGGCTTCCTACATCAGTTAACAAGACATACAGAGGTCAATAAAACCCCACATTTAGCTCAATATACTAAACAGTTACCGTGCTTATGTCTTCTAACAAAGCTCCGCTAGATAATTCACGGTTCCTTTCCATAAATCCTGGGCCGTTTAGAACGATATTTCCCATAGAAAGTCTTGTACCATGACGGATGATAGCCATTTTTTCTGTTGCATTTCCTTGTGGGACCTTACCAAGAGAGAAAAGACAAACATTACAAATCAGTTCAATCAAAAATCTTGTCACACGACATCTTAACTTATCTGGGTGGCTTTTCCCCATGCTCGAACTATAGAATGAATGAACGAATCTTCCTCTTCTATCCTCAAATTAGAGTCAATCTTAAAATCCACATCCAGGGCAGGACAATGAAGAGCAATACCGTAACCTAAATGTATAATAAACCTACCACGAACAGAAATAAAGTTTTTTTTTGCGGTTGGGAATAAAGAACGAAGCGAATTATCAGGATTATTACATCTAGTTTATTCCAGCAGCTTTATACTTCTATAACTCATGTAAGTTTTCTTTTTGCTGTCCGTGCTTTCTTTTTAACTATCACTGTTCCAATACCACAAGTGACTATTATCCACCAAAATGACTGACATTAGCATCATGTTTCCAAGTTTAAGACCGAAATTTCCCTAATCTGCCATATGGCGAGTCTTTTCAAGTCCCCATTATCATCATTTCACACAAGACAGAACTTTTACAGCCCATCTAATTATCCCTCCTGCGCAAAACCCTTCCTTCAACGTTCTTTTGGCTCCTTTGCTGCTATAACAACACGAAACTCACACAAACTTTTTGTCAGTGCGGTTTAAGGAAAACTCTTCATCCAAAGCCCAAAAAGGGTAAAAAATACAACATAAATAAAAAAATCCCCTATCTTTAACAAAAAGTCTCCCACTTAGAGAAGACACTTCAACATGTGTACAATACAAATAGGAAAATTTATGAGGTGAGCCTTTTCTTATAATTTTATAATTTTAAAACTTTAATCACTTCCCTTCTCAAACCTTTTCCGACTTAAAACCGTCAAAGACTTAACAAAAAGGGCTATATGTGTCTGTATGACATGCATTAATTCCAGTTCATAGACCAGGTAATCAGTAAGATTCCCGGGGAGAGTTTGTTATTGTTTGGGCGGCATAAAGAGGAGCAACGGAGGCCAATAAGTAAATGCGCTCTCAAAGAGTTACTCTTTACAAATGGTTGCGGATGCTTTGTCATAAATTCCCAACGGAAGTGAGGTATTAAAGGGCAAAGCCGTTGTTGCATGTGTAATGGAACCGCTTGCGTGAAACGCTGAAAACTCTGCCAACAAAAAAAGGTAACAAAAAGACCAAACTTCCTTGCATATCGTGATCACAAAGGTGTGTTGGAGTAAAAAAGTCAAAAAGCGGGGGGGATGGGAGCTAAACATTACCCAAATGCATAAAAAGCAGCCTAAATGGAAGTGACTTCCTGTTTGGAGACGATGATGATGATCCGCCATGCGGGATTTGTGTTTGTGTCAAATCAGAGCTCTCTACCGGCTCTGCCTCGCTGCTCTTTTTTTATGCAAAAGCAATGAGCACACCCTTTAATACCTACAACTACAAGTTTTTGTACCTATCTCTCTCTCTCTCTCTTAAACAAGTGACTTTAACCACCACAAAACATAAGATACGAGACATTAGACTGCATGCAAACCGTGTGCACACAATTTGAATAGTTGGAAAACGGGATTTTATGGTTATGGAGCTATTTATACTGTAAATGTAGTAGGTAGCATTACATAAACGGATATACACCAGCGCAGCTATTATGCTCCGGCAAAATGACGAGCAACAATGAAAAATTAGGGTTGCGCTTCTCCGGCAAGATGGCGTCTACAATGAAAATAGAATGTATGTTGCGCTCACGCGCTTTGCTCTGGTATACAAGTTAAAAGGGATATGGGAACATCTTTTGTCATTTCCCGTATAAAACACAATGTAATGTCGGGGAAAGCACTCAATCCGAAAGTTTTTTTTTTTTGTCAAACAAATGTTAATATCCCCAAACGATTCCGATGGGCAGCCGCCCGCAGCCGAATACAATTCAGAGCTTTTTGTAATAAAATAAAAATAAAATAAATAATGATAATTTTTCGTTTTTATTGGGTTTAGTGTGGAGTTTCAATTTCTTTTTTTTATATGGGGAGGATGGTGGAATGTTACGCGTTTCGTGAATGGTTCTATTGAAACCTAAAAAACCATAAGGCATGGCTAAAGGAGTTAAAAGAAGTACAAAAAGAAAATAGGATGGAATGTTCATGGAGTCATGGAGGAACAGCAAAAGGACTATGCATCCGGTCGTTTGGAGTTAAAAGATTTGCATGCTGGGCGATTTTCCTTTAGAAATTGTCCCGATGTGAGCTAAATTTAGACTACACGATTCATTTAACTTGCCAAAGTTTCTTGACAAAAGTCAAACCTTTTGTTGCTTTAGAAAGTGGGGAAAGATGTCAAATTTCAGTCCAAATAACTCAATTCACCCAACTTGAATATATCACGTTCAATTAACTCAATTTGACCTTAAGCTTCAAGATTTTAACCCAATTTTGCAATGAATTCCAATGTTGTAAGTAATAAAACTTCTTCCAATTTTGTAATTTTAAAACAGTTCGGAATTCGGGTTTTTTGAAAGTATCGGAGAAGATTTCGGAGTTTGAAGTAATTTCCAAATAGTTTCGAAATCTAAAAAAAAAAATGGGAAAATTGGAGTTCATGAAATTCCGCAATCCGCAATACTTATGGTTACTCTCGTTAGAGTTTTAACTGACGTTTGGCGTCATAAATTCTCAGTTTTTTTTTCTGGAGAGTTTTTCAAGTCTTTCTCTGTACTTTTTATGTAGCACAAGCGTAATTGCAAGGTCTCACACAATTCATTGCTCGTTTTCGATAAAAATAGAAAGAAAGAACCAAAAAAAGAAGAAGAGGAAAAACCATAAGTAAAACCGTAAGTGAAGTGGCTATATAAACGGTCTAAAAGGGGATTTTTTAAGTCTTTTTTGTAGAGCTTGGTCTATTTCTTGATATATTACACGACTTTGGGTCCAAAACTGTTCAGAAAACGAAAACCACAGCACTTGACCACCCCACCTTTAAAAAAAGGAAAAAAGAAAAAAAAAGCAGGAGCTTTCCAGTCAATAAAGTTTAACGGGATAAAACTGACAGTAATTTGGACCATGATCTTTTACTTTTACGTTTTGCGGTCATTTGCTTCCCTTAACCATTACATACACTGCAGTTTCGGTCTTGTACAACAGAAGTGGAGCCAAAACTACCCCAACCAGAACTGAAAAACTGTTACGAGAATTCCCAACTAACAGAAAATAAAAAAGTTTATTAGATATAGCCTTTCCAGTTAAAATTGAAAGAAATAAAAACATTCCCATTCCCTATTACCACACATGATACTTAACGCCAAAACAAGCTGTAAACGTCAACTCAATTTCATTTGCATTTCACTAAAATTTCTTAGAATTCAACGAGATTCACTTCAAATTCAACGAAATTTGCCTCAAATTCAAAGAATCACTTAGAATTCAACTAAATTCCAACGAATTTCACTTAAAATTCAACTAAATTTACTGAAATCAACGAAACCCACGTCAAAATCAACAAGGTTTACCGAAGTTCAACTCAAATCGCCGAAATTCAAAGATATTCAGTTAGATTTCAATGTAGTTCACTTTAAGATCAACGTAGTTCGCCTGAAATTCAACGAAGTTCACTTGAAATTCAGAGAATCACTTAGAATTCAACCAAATTCCAATGACTTTCACTTAAAATTCAACAAAATTTAATGAAATTCAACGAACCTCATTTCAAAATCAACGAATTTTACCGAAGTTCAACTCAAATTGCCGAAATTCAAAGAAATTCAGTTAGATTTCAATGTAATTCACTTCAAGATCAACGAAGTTCTCTTGAAATTCAACGAAGTTCACCTGAAATTCCGAGAATCACTTAGAATTCAACCAAATTCCAACGAATTTCGCTTCAAATTCAACTAAATTTACTGAAATTAACGAAATTCACGTCAAAATCAACAAATTTTACCAAAGTTCAACTCAACTTGCAGAATTCAAATAAATTCACTAAGAATTCAACTAAGTTTACCGAAATTCAAATAAATTCACTTAGAATTCATTAAAATTTCACTTAGAATTTAGTGATCTTTCAACTAAGAACTTGGTTAGAAAAACAAAGTTTAAAAACGCCAAAAAACAGCCAAAACTTATAACAAAGATATAGTGAAGATGTGTTGCGTGAAACGCAGACAAGAATACACAAAAGCTTCACCTTTTTTTGTTTCCTCTTAAAAAAAAATATTCCGCGCCAAGCCGTCATCACCGTCATCATCATCACCATTGTTGGTGAGCTAATAAAAGGATCTAACTTTCGTTTTTGCGATGGGGTGTCCGGGCTTTTTTGGAAAGGGTCAATCACAGAAAATAGGACCCTCTCTCTCTCTTTTTCTCGGAAAAGGGCGTAAAACATAGTATAGTACAGTATAACCCACACCAAGTTTCCGTTGGCGTGTGCGATCTATCCACAAAAGTTCCTGAGCCCTGGTGATCCCTATTGTTGTCAATAAATGAGCTCGTGTTCGCTCCTTTTCTTGACAAGTATATACTTCTCTTGGACACCAATCCACTATCATTTGACAGGAAATCAACCCAACACTCCTAAACTTGTCAGAAAAACTTCCCAAACTTTCGACCTCAATACCGTCAATACCAATAATCCTGTACTCTGAACCCTCTTCAACGCTCGATTGCTGGGCAATTACCTACCTCCCCCTTAACTGACAGTGTCAGCCAAAATCGCCTAAGCTCATGTATATGTCATTCCTATAGGGGTTTCAAATATTCTTACTCCATTTCCTGGAACGAAAAACCTTCTTTTCCGCCCTTTTTCTCTCCTTATACACTCTATTAAGAAGTCAAGAAGATCTCTTTATCACCCTCTCTCCTGTTATCAGAAAGCGTACCGCCGCAGCATGGAACATTGCAATGCGCACAGTATACAGTACAGTACAGTACACCTACCCCAGAAGCTAATACACAGCACCATCCCCAAACCTCCCGTTCCAACAATGAAAAAAGGCCTTAGTAGCAACTCTACAAACCAACACTGAATTCACCATATACATATATAATTCACCATATCCACACTTGATCTCTTATCTCGTATCTGTACAGCGCATTTTCTGCAGTTTCTGGAGTACGAAAGTACCCCTAATAGTCCTAACTAATGCGTTACACACATGCATGCACATGTAAATGCTGCTGGAAAAAGGCGTCGGAAGAATGAGAACTTTCAAAACTTCGGAGTTATAGAAGACTAACCAAGGTATACAGTATACCATCCCCGAAACGCCGTTCCAACAATGAAAAAAAGGGATTGGTATGCACGTTAAAAACAACTCCATTACAAACCAACACTGAATTCCCCATACATAGAACACCTCGTATCGTGGGCTATCTCTGTATATAGCGTTTCTTCTGCAGTTTGCAGTACCGGTAGGCAAACCACTAGGAGTCCTCATAATGCGTTACGCACACCGAAGAGTGTAATGGTGTTGGAAAAAAGGCGTTGGAAGAACGAAGACTAAACTTGTAAGTTTCTACAGAATGATGTGCTCGAGTACAAAAGAGAGTTAAAAGTCCCCGTTATGGTTAATAAGCAGTATTCGTACTTGGCCCTCGCCGCCCCTCGCAGCACGCAGCAGCATCCCCCCCCCTTTAGGAAACCTTTCTGCATGTATGGATGTACTGTATAGTACCTTCTTAGGAAGCTCTTTTGGACTGCATTTGGATACTTTTGGGTGGTCTCTGTTCCGAAATTACTGGGATAAGGTTTGGGGATTTATCCCGACAATTTTAGCTTGTAATTGAAGAAATAATCTTGCTACCACGTTGGTAACTGCGGTTGTACTATTATTGGCTTTTGTCATTGTGCTGGAAAGGTTCTCTTGCTTTTATAGTTCTGCGGTGGTGGGCTCCAGCGTATATAGTATATAGGATTGAGATAAGAGATGAGGAACCCCATGCTGAGAAAATGACAGTGTATACAAGTTTGATACAATTGTGCCACCGTGCAAGCTTCTCTTTACTGGGCAACAATTGCTCGCGGGATTTAGATTCGCTGTGGAGATTATTAGAGAACGAGAGCCTTTAAACCTGCGCCTTTTCTTTGCCTCCATATGGCACTCGTTCACCCCCCAAATTTGATGTATACTTCTATGTTCTATCCACAATAGCGAATGGAGCTGGAAAGTTCTTCAACGCCAATTGGAATAAAAAAGAAGGAGAAGAGCTGAGAAAACCGCAACAGCATGGTGCAAAATAACCCAAGAAAGAGGACTCCTTTAACTGTGCAACAATAATTTGGGCCATTATTAGCATTTTTTTTTTACTTTTTTTTAGAGGTATATAAAAGCACTCCTGAAATGCTTTCGGAACCGCGTTTACAGAACTTGTGTGACTTCCAGCATTCAAAGCAGTGTCAAGTGTTGGAATACATATAGGAAATTGGGCCTTTTGGCGGCAAATTAAGCTTCTCAACGACACAAGCACTTTCCCAGGTCTATTTTTAGAATAAAATCCTGTTACGGACTTCCGGACAACTATAAACGTAATCAATTTGTCTATTAAATCAAATAAAAGTGTATCCAATGGAAAAGAGGATTTAATGCCCTTTAAACGACAGTTAAAGACTCGTTGGTTCAAGTTGAATTGGTTTCCAAATGCTCTTGAAGGGAACAGTAAAAGTCTCCCATTTTCTAATTTATAGGCAATGCATTGCAGTAAGAAGAAATTTTCGGGGTTTTTGAACGATTTTAAGCGGTAATTTTGAAATACGCAACTTTGAATTTTGAAGCGATTTAGTCAGATTTTATTAACCATAGGCAGATTTTCTTGATGGTTTAAATAGACCAATTCAGAAAGCAATGAAAAGGTAGAATGACTACGTAATTAGAAAAGGGAAGTAATAAAAATTGAAATTAGAAAAGGATCAAAAAGCATACAAGTTAGGTTTGCACGTAGATTACTACACGTTCTACCTGTTTAGGTTCAGTTCCAAGTTCCCGGAACGAATTTTACACACACAAGACAACAATCCTAATCATAATAATAGTATTAGTAATAGTAGTAATAATAAAAATTGTACCCAAATGAAGGGCAAACAGGAAAAAGCCTATCCACTCCAAGTGAGCCAGAGCATAACCTAACCACAAAGCACATGGATGCGTAACCAATATTGTCATACGGTTAAATAAATACAGCTAATGGAAATCAAAAGCCATTACTGTCATTTGGAGTTTCCCAACCCGAGATTTACGACAAGAACCGCCAAAAGGCATCGTTCACACCACACCGCCGCTTGCCTCATCAGCCCCAGCCGTGTCCGATCGAAGCCCCGCCTCCGCCGTCTCAAACCCTTCCTTTAGCGACCGTAACGCCGGCCTCCACTCAACGCAACGTAACCGGCAGCACAGCGACCCAGGTTATGAGGCGCAATATTGACACGCAAACAAGGATCCGAAACGAGATAAAACTCACAGGGCTGGGTTAATCGACTTTATCCCCTTCTTTTGAGAATCATACTTCATAGACTCGATACGTGCCCCTCCCACCCTCTTTTTAAGGTCCTAATGCCCCGATGCCAATCACTTGTCTACTTAACGACATGTATCCACTGTTTCCCACCGGAGTTCCCCCTATTAATAGCCCGATTCCTATCATCATCTGGATATAGGGTACACTAGCATTTTCATGTGGTCTCATTATTGGGCCCGCAAGGTTTCCAAAGGGTCAATCATCTCATGCAAAACATGTGCTCACGGAAACTGTCATCCGTAAGGAAAAACGCAATTAGCCGCCACATGACCCGGGCTAACGCTAGGACGCGACAAACCGGGCCACTCTCTATCCTAGATACGGGATTACGGGTACGTTTTCGGGTTCGGCGAGCGCTGTGACATGTCAATTGACACAGACACGAAATGGCCCACTCAAATCGTTCGCTCCAGTTCTTAAGCATCGTTCACACATGGGGACACACGCCAAAGCCCTTAATTACTTGGCCCCGGTGATTTTAACTCGGGATGGGTGCATGACTGAGCAATGTCTGGAAAAAGGGTTAGCTTTTAAGGACCAGCGAAAGCCCAAAAAATAAAAGAAAAAGAAAGGAAAATGAACCAGGTAGGATCACAAAAGACAGCACAATTAGGACGCCCCAGTCATCCAAAGTAACACAATGGGAATCTCGCATGTAATCGAGGCTTACTATAAAGGTATATCGAGTCCATCTCATAACTATCAAGAGTATCCGAGCCGAGTGGCTCCGAGCCAGGGCGCGGCGACTGTCACCATCAGACACGGGACCAACCGAAAATCTTGTTGCCACGATGGACAAGAAAACCATGGGAAAACACACGTTTCCCCTTTATATTACCTCAAAAGGTACCCCCTTTTCCCCCGTTACGATTCTTTTATAAACAAAAGCCACGTACTGTACCTAACTGTACTTTCTTGTCTTTGAAATTGTCGCTAACTCAGGATTAAAACGCGCCTTTTATCTAAATTTCTTCCCTTCCAATTCCCATTTCTCTTTTTCGAAAATTTTCGAAAATTTTCAAAAACTCAAATAATTCTAAAATATACTAGAAAAATCCACGAAAACTTAAAAACAATTAGAGAAGAACACTAGAAAAAATCCCCAAAAATCGAATAAATCTAAAAGAATATTAAAAAAATCCAATAATTACAAAATAATACTAGAAAAATCCAAGAAGACTAAAACAATTATAGAAGAATATTAGAAAAAATCCAAGAAAATTCAAATAATTGTAAAAGAATACTAGAAAAAATCCAAGAAAATTCAAATAATTGTAAAAGAGTACTAGAAAAAATTCAAGAAAATTAGAAATTATTGCCTGTATTTTAGGATTAATTTCTGGGGCTAGAATAAAACATGTAATTCGCTTTTTGTATGGGTTCCTGGTAGGATTAGCTGAATTCGCGTGTTTTAAATCTTTTCGGCGGGGGGAATCGTTTCTAATTTAACGCTTTTTTTCATTCCCCAAATGAGTAGGGGGGAATGAGTGGGGGGAATTAAATTTTAATTCGGAAAAAGGGGGAAAAGTAATAGTCATTTGGTTGAAAAAGTTTTTTTTTTTTCAGGAGGGCGACAACAACCCATGTGAGGGTGCACTGCTGCAGAACCCAGATTTTAGGAAATCTCTTAGCCGTAGTTCCGCTCTTTATGTGCGTTTTCCTGGCTGGACATGGACGCACGAGCATGCAAGTGCGGTGCGCACATTCATTGTTGTCTGGTATACCGTGGGGGAGTTTATTGTGTAGCGAGAGATAGACAGCAATGAGAGAGAAGAAGTGAATGTGGGACCCTGTATCTACCTCCCATACAGGAGGGTTATGAAGAGCAAAAAAAGGGCAAATAGACAGGGGGGGGATGGGGGGGCCAAGCCAGCAGGTGTAAAGTTGCTGTGCTTGTTTCCGCTCTTGTTACCCGCTAAAGGCTAAAAACACGACACCTGCCCCTTTACCCACACACCCCCTCTTTTACCCCCCCCCCCATTTTATAACCATTACTGTTAAAGTGGTTTGCGCTAAATGGATATCACGTGTGTGCGGAAAGAAAAACATTTTAAACTCTAGTTTCAAAGTTCCAAAGTGCGAAAGTTTCAAGCTTAAGTTTCTGAACTCACTTCAAAATGTTCTAATACACGTGATTGGAATTCCCGAACTCGCAATTACAGTTAAAATGGAATGGAGACATACGTAGCAATTAGAATAGAATAGATAGATAGAAGTAGAAATTAGAAGATAGAAAGATGATTAGAATTTAACTTATTTCCAAACATATGAATGGTGCAAAAAAGTTTAATTAAGAAATACATAATCGTTCCTTCGTTGCTTCTGTGATATTGTGACCCAATTCCTCCAGAACCCCCCAAAAAGTAAGTATTAAGGCCCCGGTATACAGAACCCTCTTTTGTGTGTATAACATGGGGGAAATTCGGGGGCTGATATCTTAAAAACTACTCGTCCAATTTTTGTTTTTTAAATTGTAAAAAATCTAGAAATAAAATATCTACTGCAAGTGATGGGCCGATTTCCAATTTTTCAGTTATTTAAAAATCACTAAAACTTTGCCTTCAATTTTTTTAGTTAAATAAAATAATTTTTTTACAAAACCTCGATCACTTGCAGTAGATGTTTTTCTGCTCGATTTTTTGGTATATGTATCATTTTAATCGGTCGAGTAGTTTTTAAGATATCAGCCCCCGAATTTCCCCATGTTATTCACCCAAAAGAGGGTTCTGTATACCGGGGCCTTAAGTAAAGCCAATAGGTTTCCTAGATGGCCTAATAAAACGTTGTGCGCACGCAAAGGTCCAAAAAAAGGACACTACAGGAAACTGTCATATTAAGCTTCAGACAACCAAAAGCTTTTGCATGGCTATATAGATTGTCGTCATAATGCCATCAAGGCAGGCAAAAACAAAAATACAAAAAATAATACCCATGGAACAACCAAAACAAAGTGCCCTCGCGCCGTCATAACCGCCATTATATATTACCCCTTTCTTTCGCCTAAAAAGGCCAAGAAATAACCCCCATAAAGGCGCATGTACCACGAAATGCATGTATTCATTGTTGGGTTAAGGTTTTTCCGGGTTGGGAAAGGGGGGAGAACTAGCGATCTAGACGCTTCCATCCCCTCCCATATGCACCAAAGCAAACCGTCCTCAACAATGAATGCACGTTCTCCATGTCTCTGTGGCAAAACAGTACAGTGGTCAGGTCAGGTGGTATATCCACTAGTAGTATAGGGATTCTCCTTCTTTTGCGTATAAGGGCCAAGAAATCACCCCCCAAAAGGAGCACGTCGCAAAAAATAACATGCATTCATTGTTGCGGTAAGGTTTTTCCGACAGTGCGACATAAGGACGACTCGATAAAAGGACTGTGGACCGCGACTTAGGGACAGCAACGAACCCCGACTATGTGTATTCATTGTTGGGTTCAGGGTTTTCCGACAACGCGACACAAGGACGACTCGATAGAAGGACTACGGCAACACGACATAAAGGACGACTCGACAGAAGGACTACGGCAACACGACATAAAGGACGACTCGACAGAAGGACTGCGGCAACACGACATAAGGACAACGCGACACAAGGACGACTCGACAAAAGGACTACGGCAACACGACATAAGGACGACTCGACAAAAGGACTGCGGACCGCGACTTAAGGACTAGGTTAGTTTAGGTTAGGTTAGGTAAGGTTAGCAACGCGACACAAGGACGACTCGACAGAAGGACTACGGCAACACGACATATAAGGACGACTCGGCAAAAGGACTATACGGCAACATGACATAAGGACGACTCGACAAAAAGACTGCGGACCGCGACTTAAGGACTAGGTTAGTTTAGGTTAGTAGTATTTAGGTAAGGATTAGGTTAGGTTAGGTAAGGTTAGTAGTCCTTAGGTCGGGTGCACCGTAGTCGTTTATCGAGTGGTCCTTCTGTCTACGTCCCCTCAGTAAAGGCGCATATCCACGAAGTACATGTATTAATTGTTAAGGTCTTCCCAGGATGGGAGGAGGGAAGGTAGCTATCTAGACGCTTCCTCCCATCCCACCCGGGCAAAACCTTCGTCAACAATGAATGCACGTTGCATATCTCCGTAGCCAAAGTGTTTCAGGTCATGTACACTAACATAGGGCTTCCCTCTTCTGTAGCCTAAATGGGCCAAGAAATAACTTCAGTACAGGCGCATATCCAGGAAATACATGTATTCATTGTTGAGCTAAGGTTTTTCCGGGTGGGAGGGGGAGTAAGGAGTATAGCGATCTAGATGCATCTATCCCCTCACAAACCTTATGATCCTCAACAATGAATGCACGTTGCGTATCTCTCTGTAGCGAAACAGTATAGAGTACTATATAGGGATTCGAAGCTTTTTGCAAGACACGCAAAGCATAACAAAGCATGCAAAGCGAACAATCTAAAGAACTCCCGGACAGCTTCAAATAATTCATCTTTGACTCCTCTTTCTTTGCCCCCATAGCCCCTGCATCTTGGATCACGTCGTAAAAAACTTTTAAGGCCAGCTTTACGATCTGGGTATAGTCACGAAAACACATCCACACACACACAAAACAGCCCGAAACCTTAACTACACACGTCAATTGTTTTTTCGATGAGCTTTTGGGCCCTGGGATATTGACATCTCAATACCGATACCATATACTATGTATGTACAACTTTATGTGTCCACAGCCCATCCCCAACAAAAAAGGATCCAACTTATTACGCTTCATTGGTTATGCATAGTCTCTCTATATACTGTATGTCCCTGGACTCTTCTTTTGGGTGAGAAAAAATAAAATAAAAAATAAAGATGGGGTAATTTTCCGCTCCAGCACGAAGCTTCGGCTTCTTACAGAGAAGATCTAAAGTCCCGCCCAAAGTTTTTAAAAGCCTACTTGGCAGTCATTCTTAGGGACTAAACTCCCCGAAGAACCTTCCTTACGGAAACTTTCCTTAGCTGTTCTCACCCCACTATGTTTTCCTCTTGGCCTCAGAAATCTCTCCTGGGATCCTTCCGATGCGGTGAAACCAACTTTCTTTCTTGCGAAAAACAGAAACTTTCGATGACAAGGGATTTGGGAGACATTGGCACCGCGCCCAACTGTGAAGTGTTAGCATCACGCCATGTTTCATCCCTCGGGAGCTACGGGAGATCGCAACACAACATACAACCCTCTCATCTGCCTAAAAACTTGTCTAGTAAGGCGATATACTGAGTTAGGGAACGTAGTAGACATATGGGACATTCGGTTACACATACAAGGTCATGTTTCAGGTTTCAGAAGCACCCCAAATGGGAAAAAGCGAGAGAGAGCTTTGCTTCGCCTTGTCTCCCCCAATCAGCGCCCGCGACTCTAAAGCCGTACGACCCCAGTCCCAATGGGATGCCGCGGAGCCTTTTCCAGCACCCGGCTATTGACAAATACTTAGACCGTTGTCGCTGCTGTAGATACCGCTTCTCGCTGACACATGGGCCCATAACGGATTAGCTGTATATACATCCATAACATATGACTGCCTTTTCCTAAAAAGACAAGATTACTGCGATTAACTTTTCCTGCTGCAAGTTTTAGAATACACTTAAAAATAACTTAACAATGATCTAATGAACAATAAATGCTTTAAATTATAGCTTACAATTGTTTAAAGATAGTTTAAAATTGCTTGAAGATATTTTAAAATGGCTCAAAATAGCTTTGAATTAAGAGAATTTACCCCCAATTCAAGGAAACCGGAATATACAAATCGTTCGAAACTTCCAATCTACTCCAAGCCAAAAAAGGCGCGAAATTCAAAAACCAAACGCCAATTCAAAGATTTTCTTCGAAATTCAATTCGTTCAGAGTTTAATTCGCTCAAAATCTTATTAAAGAATACGACAAAATACCTCAAATCAATATAATAAAAATGCTAATATAATAAAAATGCTTTACATTACGAGATTCAAATTGAGGGAGTTTACCCCAAATCAAACTGAAGTTTCTACATTTTTCTTATTTTTTTCCTTTTTGTTTTCGCTTCTTCAATTTTAGCGCAATTTATGAGCATTTTTATGGACTAATAACAATTGCTGGACCTTTTACACGATCCGAAAGCGTTACTTGTATACTTTAATTAAAGGACAAAAACCTTGAGCGTTACGGACGCGCATTGTTACCGCGTTCACACGCTTTTGTACTTTTTCCCAAAACGAGACGCGGACCACGAAAACTTCTCTACCAAAATTCTTTCTTTGCAAGACAAAGGTAAAAAAAAAAAAAAAAAAGTTTTTTTTTTCTAAATTAAAAACCATTTCATTACAGTTCGCTATAACTCATCTTTTGGGCACGTAATAAACTTAAAAAGTAGCGCTGTCACACATTAGACGTGTAACAAACATATAATTCCCTTCGTTATTAAATCTAATTACTTTGCCCTTTCCTCCCGGGAAGAAAAATTACTGTGCGCAACCAGTAGCCCACCCATATCCCCAAGTCAAATTAATATCTCACCCAATAAGCTTTCTTAAAAAAAAAAAAAAAAAAAAAAAAAAAAAAGTTTTTTTAGTTTCGCCATCTGCCGCTCGTTCAATTACATTCAGCATGAGACTGCACCGATCTTAACAGTTGGCAACGTGTGAGGTCAAATCGCTTCACTATGTTCGCTCTTTACAATTAAACCCGAACTATCTTAACACAGCAGTAGGGCTGCGGGAAGGTAATTGCGAAGATATATACATATATATCCATATCTTCCCCCCAACGCGGTCTTGCTGCCCTTTTTGGTCATGCGTTTTATTGCTATCAGTCCGGTTTTCATGACCAGTAGTCCCCCCTCATTAAAGAGCCAGTGCAAACCGGCAACCCTTCTGCTACTGCTCCTTTTCGTTCTTATTACTTTTAAACTCGCTTTAGCTTCCCGTCTAAGGCTCCACATATAGCTCGACAGGGGCGGTTTAGCACGCTACGATCGGAGCAAAACGCGGAACACGATACCTCATCAACCGATACTTTAATTTCGATTAAATTTAGCACGATAATTATTCTTTCATCAATACGAAGTGCACCATCGATGCAACTAGATTTAATTAAGCTTATTTCAGGGAGTCGCCAACGAATTTCCATGTGGTTGAAATTTTCTTTCACAGTTTTCAAATTTCCTTTCAATAAAAGATCCAATTTTAAAACACGTCTTGATAGGCATTAGCATGGCCTATTTTACTGTCAAAAGGTTTTTTTGATATCTATTGAAAATGTACCGAGTTCAGTCGAACATTTCTCGCGTGGCTGAACCATGCTGAATCGTCTGTGCGCCTTAATTGTCTTGCTTCTAAACACTCGCCTGCGTCTTGTTCTATAATACGAACATACTCACACATGCATACATGTTACATCTACCTATTCACATCCAGCTAATACGGACAAAAGCCGCTGCTGGGCTACGGGAGCGATCCTCTTTGCGTCCTTTATGTCGAGGTGGTGTTCCTGTGTGCTCTAATGACAGGCTTCCCCGCGGGATGCTGCTCGGCCTTTGGCCTCCACGGTTATTCGGCACCTTCATTTTCTCCTCTCTCTTATCTTCCTTTAGATAGCAAGCAAACTACTCTCCAACCCTTTATCTGGCCAGGAGTTATTATAATAAGGCTGGATACAGAAGCAACTTGGTTATAGCTTAGACCCAAAGAACCCTTTCCCCCCAAAAAAAAACAAAACAAAAAAGAGGTCCAGACGCACTTCATTACCCCACTTTATTCCAAAAGAATATGATTTTTTTTTGCAAGAAGATGATTTTTTTTGGAATTGAACGCTTCTTATATTTAATTCATGTTTTTAAGGAGTAAAAGAAAAAATGAGAAATTTTGAAGAGGAAGGTTATTTAATTTTTGTAAGAAAAGCATAATTCTACTTTTGTTTCATTTTTTTTTTAGGATAGAAATTGATGGTTGGAAGGCTTCCTAAATGTCTTTTAAGGTTTTACTGAATTCCAGGGACAATGACAAGATGCGCCTCATCAAGAAGACACTGGGAAACTATTAACCATGACAAAATCTCATTTGCTCCTTCTTCACGGCGCCTTATCTTCAAGTTCGGGCTCTTGAGCTTCTGGCGGCCTTGGAAAGCACAGCAGACAGAAAAAAGGACTCTTTGGGAAGGAAGAATG
>JAGJRP010000250.1:0-60573 GCA_022832235.1 Lepidurus couesii | reverse complement strand
TGTTTGCACTTGTATTGGATTTTCATGTGAGGTATTTTTTCCGCTTGAGGAAATTAAGGATTCGCAATCGCATATTATCCCTTGCTTTTGTTTATCAGGGAAAAGGGATTAGCTTCGCTACTAAGGAGCATTTTAATTGACTGACCTGCTCTTTAATTAACCTTTCCTTATGGGACTTCTGTCCCAACTTTCTGAACCTCCAGGCTAATCCCATGGGAGGTGAGGTTCGTCTGACTCCACCTTCCTTTTAGCGGGAANTTATGGGACTTCTGTCCCAACTTTCTGAACCTCCAGGCTAATCCCATGGGAGGTGAGGTTCGTCTGACTCCACCTTCCTTTTAGCGGGAACTATGAAAATGAGTTTAAACATAAATCGATAGCAAGCAGGAACATATTGTAGCGTTCGCGAGTCAAACCGCTAGCTAACCTCCGGGCGAGCGTAGAGCGGGAGTTGCGAGACAGGAGTTGCGGAGAGAGGGAGTCGGAGAGTGGCAGAGCGAGAGTCGTGGAGAGAGGAGGAGCAAGAGAAAGGTTCGTAGAGCGAGAACGGTACAAAACGGAAATGAGGAGTAAGGGCGTGACGAAGGGTAGCGTGAGTGAGTAAACGCGGGTGATTTAGGAGAAGAGAGCGAGTGTCGAGAAGTGTGAAGAGACGAATATGCTCTTATGCGCTAAGTGGGAATAGGCCTTAAGAGCTGCATAAGCGAGGCGCAAGGAAGGGCAAGGTTAACAATAGACTTTCAGGGGTTTCAGCTAACTTCCATAGCTTCACCGACAGAAAGGGGTTGGACTAAAGAAGGAGAATATGGTCTTCGTAATTAGTTTGGCTCCGCCTGTGGCTCACCATGTCACCAATGACAACAGGTAGGCCCATGGAGGCATAGTATGATCATAAGCATAAGGCCTTATGCGCTAAGTGGGAATAGGCCCTTACACTGACAAAAAAGTCAGTGCAAGAAAACTTGCATTGTTTTGCACTTTCTAGTGTACACCGGCCCAATGGCACGCAATCAGTGCAGCTGCACTGGTGCCTGACAACCCAATGGGACACGCCAACCTGCACTGGTGTTAGAAAACTTACACTAAGTGCAGCCAATGGAACGCACTATATTACTGGCCGAACAAAAAGAGCGGTGTTGTAACTATTTTGTTCCTTCTGCATATTTGTTTTCGTCTTTGTTTCAATAGCATTATTCTTGTGTGCTGCGTTCTTCCCTTTGTTAAATCGGTTATGTTATTTTCTTATTCCTTTTTGTGTTTACTCTTTTTCCTACACGTTTGCTTGGTTTTCATTCCACTGTTTTCTTTCACTTTTTTTTATTTTACCCTCCGCCTTAGCTTTTCAGAGTCTAAAGGCTCTGCCAGACATGCTTAGTTTTCTCTGGATGGCTTTTTCCCCTGTCCTGATTTTCCATCCTGATTTTTGTAATTTTTCGGAGGACGTTCACACATGACTGTTCCTGTGTTTTGCGGAACTCCACGCAAGTCCTATTGGCAAAAAACATTCCCACGTGGCAGGGCCGCCCAGAGGTTAGACGGGGCCCGGGGCGAAACTAAAATGGAGGCCCCTTTCGTGCCTATAAGAAACTGTAAAAAAAATAAATAAAAAAAATGCGCCATATACAGTATCAAGATGGTGAGTTTCACAAGCTTTAAAAAGTGTTGAAAACAATTGAGCAGTTTTTAAAATATTTTTTAGCAGTTTTTTGTGTAAAAAAGGTCATCGGTTGTCAATTCGTTGACTTATAGGAATGAAAAAATCAGTTAAGTTAGGTTAAGCTAGGTTAAGTTAAGTTAGCACTCCCCTTCCCTCAAAAGCATAAATCTTCATCTCCATTCCCGTACCTTGCTCCCGAAACGAACTTTTTTGGTAAAGGGTGACTTCGCTAGGTGACAGCATGTACTGGTTGAAAATGAGGGAAAACCTCCGGAAACGCGACAATCTAGTAATGTGTGAGAGCAGTCGAAAATCACGATAGGCTATTGTGACCCTATCCTGTTTACTTGCGCAATCCGCATACCCGAACGTGGCTGCCACGTGGCATTTCCTTCCCTAGGGCTGTTTCCGCGGTTTTAGGGGTTGGGTTCTGAAAAGCACTCCGCCTTTCCAGCCCGAGGGCTGTGGCGCGTTTTATGCAGAAGGGTGCTGAGAATGTACGGAAAAGGGAATTGGTTGCCTCGAAGAGGAAATGTAAGAAAATACGTAGTGTATGCAGGAAATCGCATGAACTCATTTTGTACTAACCTAATCTAACCTAACCCAACTAATCTAACCTAACCTAACCTAACCTTCAGTAAAAAGCAGAGCTGCCACGCGCTCTTTTTTTTGCGCTCGCGCTCGTTGCTTTTTTCCGCGAGCACGCTCGCACATTCGCTCACAAGTCCAAAAAAGAGCGCGCTCACGCTCGCGCTCGCGCTCTTTTAGTATTGCCCCCTATTGAGTGGATGAGAAAACTTTTTAAAAATACATAAATATTAAACTATAATATGGAATAGTACATATAATATAAAGTTTTGTATAAAATTAAGTTTAAAAGTATAATATAAATATAGACAGAAATTATGCTGCCAAACATACACAAATGTACCCTAATATAACAATACCTGTACAGATCAAACGCTTATTGCGCTTTTAATTTAGCTTATTGTTTTCAGTGTGGCTTTTGGATTTGCCGAGTTCTTACCTTGAATCTTTATTTACATAAACAAAGCGCTTATTATGAGACGTATGCGCATAATTTAGTTTGTCAGGTTCATTTCGCTAAGGACATATTTCTTAGGGAAGAAAGCGCTTTACTGGAACGAATTTATTTATTTCGAACTGTTAAAAAAATAGCTTCCTATTTTTGCACGTAAGCACTGGGCAAAGAAGTCATTCAGGCAATAAGAAAAGGCAAAACTTTACAGCATAATGGACCAGTTTTTATGGTGTGGTTTTTATGGGCCGGAAACGACCAACTGACGCTTGATACACGACGCTTTGCTACGTGTTTTTAATTTGTTCGCTACTAGATGGCGCCACAGTAACGAGCGCCTGCACTCAGTGCTTTTTGAGTGCGCTCGCGCTAAAAAAAAATCAGAAAAGAGCGCGCTCGCACATTCGCTCGTGACATAACGAGCGCGCTCGTGGCAGCTCTGGTAAAAAGTCATCCAGTGAAGACGTACTGTAATACACAACACGCTACCTTGAAGGAGCGAAAGCAATGAAGGGAGCACATCGTGTGGCAATTGCCTTGAGGGAAAATTAACGGTTTGTTGCGGACAGTTAGGGCCGATTCCCACTTAGGGCATAAGGCCTTATGCTTATGATCACACTATGACTCCGTGGGCCTACCTGTTGCATTTGCGAGCCACAGGCGGAGCCAAACTAATTACGAAGACCATAGTCCCCTTCTTTAGCCCAACCCCTTTCTATCGATGAAGCTATGGAAGTTAGCTGCAACCCCTGAAAGTCTATTGTCACCTTTCCCTTCCTTGTGCCTCGCTTGTGCAACTATGCTCTTATGCTCTAGGTGGGAATCACCCCTTAGGCACCTCCCTCAACCTGGCTGAATCCGCTTTTATGCGTTCTTACGGTTTGCTCAACAACAAAAAAGGGTCACAATAGCCTGCGCTTCGAAAATCGTTTATGTTTGTAAAGCCAAAACGACACGTGGTTGTTATTTCTTCAAGTTACTGGTTTCTTTTCAAGAATGAATAATTCAGCGGCCTTTTATGAGTATATATTAAAAGAGAAATGGCCCTCGAATGAAAGTTGCGCATTTCTCAAGTGTTCTAGCAATACAATTCCCTTTTCAGCCAACACCGCAACCGATCGCGTAACACAGGTTAGCTAAAATTAAAAAAAAAATCTTGAGTTGTAATCATTATCCCGTGTTTGTAGAGCAAACAGGCGAGTCAGATCGTCGCAGTAATTAACTCCAATCTCAACGACCCCCAAAAGAGGTTATTTTCTCCACTTCAATAGTGGGAAAGCTTATGTATTATTTGTTTCCATGAATAGGCTGGATGGCGCCTGGTTATTATCGGTCTTGTTGCCTCAATGTTCTTGGGATGTATTTGTTGAAAACTCGGTGTCTTGGGCCCTGCAGCTTCTTCGGGCCATACAAAATAGCGACGATGATCAGTTAACTTGTATTGCAGCCAAAGTCTTGGGTAGGAGTTACTCTGATAAAACTTCCAAAAATCTTTCTTAGCTCAGAATTAATTTTAATGCATTCAGGCCAGATTGTGAAAGCTACGGAACAATTTCCTGATGTCTCGCGGCAATTTAGCTCCAGCATTGCCCCGCAGTTGGCTTCAGCACTGACCGACGCCAAGTTCCTCACCAGAACGGCGTGTTTGTCGGATGTTTTTCGTTGCCTCTGCTCTCTGATGGAGCGTTACCACGGTCCCTGTGGCATTGCCAAAGTGAATTTAACAACTCTTGATTCCTTTTAGGTTCATTAATTTTTTCGCTACTCTTTTATGGTTGTCTATAGGCCTCCATAGAAAAATTCCTATTAAGCCTGTTGGACAAAAGCTTCCCACTCGCCCAATTGGACTTGTTAGCCTCGGTTTTATCTTTATTACCACAGCTCGGCGGAGGAGGAGTGCAAGGGATAGCGCACAAAATGAATTGGGCTTTACACATGTCGCAGTTGATTGGTTCGGCCCAGGAAAGTTTGAGTGAATTGTTCCAAGGGCGCTTTGAATTAGAAGTACTTTCCTTTCATTTCAAATCTTCTCCTTATTAAATCCAATCCTCGTGCATCGGATATAGCCGTATCCGCTTAGGCCCGAAACGCTTGCTCTACCACGAGTTGTGGATTCGGATCCGTTCCAGCGTTTCTTGGCTTTAAAACAGCGCTTCTGTAACGTGGTTCATTGCTTGGCCAAATGCTTGAGGTAGGTTTCGTGCTATATCCCTTCCTTTTTTGCGTTGTTAGCTAAACAGACTTTAATAGTATGCCATATACCACGGTCAAAATGGTTCCTTCCGAGGAAATCTCATCCCTGATTGTTCGCACATTGCTTGTCCAGCCCAAGGTGTGTGCTGGAAAAGGTCTTGAAGGTGATTACTTGGCCGCTTTGCTGCCCGATTTGCACATGAGTGCTCTCCGCCTAATGCCAGCTCTGGCTGCTGCGCTGAAAAGCTGTCTGGCTTCCGAAACCAATCTGTGGTGGCAGTTGTGGGCCCATACTTTGCAATGGACGCAGCCTAGCAAGCGTTCTATGGGGCAAGAACGAGCCTATGGGTAAAACAGTCCTTCTCAAACTGTTTTCCAAGTTGTAATAATGCATCTTTTTTGGTTAGGAAATTACGATCAGTGGTCTATGAAGTGGCGGTGTGGTGTATGAAGGCTCGGAGTGTCGTGTGCGTCCCCAATCGTTGGACACAACAGCTGCTAGTACAAGCCTTGTACGACACTTGTACTGAAAAGGATGTTGTCCAGCTTCAAGTATAATTGATTATGACTGGGTATGGCTGTTCCTTACTAATGGGTTTCGTGTAGGCATCTGCTCATACCTCTGGCCCGTCTCCCAGCAAAAAGAAACGCGGGGCGGAAGTAACTCACGTGTCTTCCTTCCGACAAAAGATTGACGCCACTGCCAACAGCCAAGTTTGCGAAGCCGCGTTGAAGTTTCTCGCAGTGGGACTGGCCACTTCCAGCAACCTGCTTGGGCCCTTGCAGTACCAGGTAGAGCGCTTTTATTCATGTGGGCGATTTGGTAATGCTTTTGATTTACTATAGAGCATCCAATCCCAAGTTCTGTCCATTCTGGAGGATATGAAGCGGAGCCCAGGCACGTTTTGCATTCCTTATGCTAGCGTGCCGTGCCGGAAAGGGCTTTACAACGTAGTCAAAAACCTTCTTCTCTTCTCCCACCCCAACGTCAAATCACCTCTGACCCAAGTCCTGGACATACTAAGCCATGGAATGCGTGATGCCGACATTCAAGTACTTTCTTATCGTTGTTGTTATTATTTACTTATGCAATTGAACGCTTTGGCAGGTGAGTTTCTTGTGCGAAGAAATCATGGCCATTGCAAGAGTAAGGATCCATCCGTCTGGTCCTTCATGGAATTTTTCAGCGAGCGAATCGCCATCTGCCCCCCCAAAACCATCCATCAATACCATTGATAGTGGCAATGACAATGAAATGGAAGAGGATAACTTTCCCGTTGCACCATACTCGCAGATAACCCCAGAAGCTGCCGCACAAATAGCAACAGCAGCGGAAGAACCTGTGGTAGTGGACATAGCGAATGATACCTACGAGGAAGCCCGGCGCCCTGATAGTACTGTTAGGCTTCACTTATCTCCGGATAGTAAGGAGAACAGTGTGCTGCAGTTGGGAGAGAGCGACGAAGAAGAAAATGAAGACGTCCTGTTTGAGGAGGAAGTTCTGGTTTTGGAAGGACCACCCAGAGCTTCCCCTGTAGGAGCAGTGACTCGAAGGGAGGTTTCTGTCAAGCACGCGTCGAACCAAGAGCCTGTTCCCCCCCAGCCTGAAAGCAAACTGGCTCAAGTAATCAAAAGTTTTATCTTATCCGGTATTAATAGTCATTCTCGCTTTCTTAGGAGCAAGTGGAGTCTGTGAGTGAAGAAGTGGAATTAATGCTGGCTTCCTTTGTGGACGATAATTCGTCGCCGGTCCCAACCGATTAAGTCCTTTTCTCTTCATTGGAAAACAAATTCGAATACACATGACAGGCCTTGTTACAAGGTCTGCGTTTTTCGTCATCAAATTTGTAAGTATTTTATTGCACAAGTTCGCATGGACCAATTCCGTAAAACGACAAACAAAAGAAACAAACATGGTACCCAAATAGTAAAAAAGTAGAAAAACTGTCAGGCTGCTCTTATAACTTTTTACAGGTTCTCGAGTTGGTGTTTTGAAAGGTCTTTAAATGAAGCCAAAATTTCTCCAATTCTCTGCGCAGCCTCAAAGCGGTCCATCTCATGATTATGCATCGCCGGATCTTTGCACGTTTGCAGCAGCTTCGTAAAATCGGGGTATTTCTGCATGATCTCGGGCGGAGGATCGTATAATAACCCTTTAGGGAAATTAATACTGTACGCGTCTGGCGCCAACAGACCCTAGCGTTACACAAAACAAAAAGTTCCATTATAGTACAACACAAACGTAAGACGAACGCAGCTATACATGGCACAAGGCGTGGATATTGTGATCTGACGTCAAATGGGTACACAATTCCTCTTCAATATAGCCGAATCCTTCCGAGGAATTCCAGCTTTCTTCTTTCCACGGCTTATCCCAGTCTCCTATACGCTCTATAAAATGAAGAGAGAAAAAAATACAGGAAGTAAATCAACTACTTGGGAGAAAGCTCTAAACGTTACCTTTCCGGACCAGGTTCTTATCCACCAGAATGATGTTTCCAGCGTCGATAATCTTGACACGCCCTTCGGAATCAACTGCTAGGTTGTTTTCGGTTACGTCCGACCAATACAAGGAAAAGTCTTGATTTCTACTGGTCAGATTCCTGGCCAAATCCAGCAACTCGAGTGCCAAACTGGCTCGCCGAGTAAAGTTGGCACCAGCCAAGTTCGCTAGAGGTGTTTCCACGCGCTCTTCCATTACGACTCGTCCACAGGCACCTCGGTATTTTGGAAAAGGCCATCCTGCTGTTGCTGGAAAGGCTTGCAAAAGAAGCGGCTCCGGGTTGATGAGCAGCACGGTCAGGACGTTATTCAAGACAGCCAGCCGGTTCTGACCGAAATTGTACTCGTACACGCGATCGACAATAAAATCCATGGCTGCTGAGGATAGGCAAGTCAGCAAATTGCTGCCTCGGTCTTGAGCGAGGTTCCGTTGGATCAAATCTTGCTTCAGTTGGGTCACATTCAGGTATTCTTTAACCACTCCGGATTCGGCGCCTACCATTTGATCAGCATGGAATTCCGTGCGCAAGTACGCTTTCAACAAGAAACGTATCGCTAGACGAACGCGGGTTTCATCGGCGGTGGCGTTGGCCAAAGCTAGGATGGTCTCGTCCAATTTCTGCAAGTCGGAAGAGCTGCCTAGTTTCTTTAAAACGATGTTCTTGTAGCGCCCAAAGAACACATTTTTCGTGTTGACCATTTGAAACGCTGTCAGTTGAGACCAGCCGTTGAGCTGGATCTTTCCTGCCATCATCGCCGGGCACTTGTTGACGCCATAGCATGCTGGACATTTTTTCAAGTCGAGCAAGTCTTCCCCACTCACATCCACGTACAAAGGTTGCGAAAGGTTCATCAAGTAAATTGTGCAGCACATGGACAGAGCACAAATGAGACTTAGGCCATACGCGGTACATCTTCTAGCTCTCTGTCTTCTGGCTTCCATGGGATCGGCCTCGAACGCTCCGAACGAGTTACTACTTGATGGCAAAAACATTTTAATTTATTTATGAATTATGAGGTTTAATGGTGCGATTTAAGTACATATCGTTCGTAGCTCTTGGCGCTTGGTTATAGCAATCCCTTGGTTGACAACAAAAGGAAGCACGCGCAGATATCTTGACGGACGACATTGGATTCCAGATTATCTCTTCGAGCGACAAACGAATCCATTCAAAAACTACGGTATCCAAACCTATACTCCGTTCATTTATAGATAATTGAAAAGTTTGCTCATATTTAATTTGTGCAGAAATTACCTTATTATTCACGAGTAGAGGAGTCGCTGCGACTCTTACAGGCGGCACACTAGCTGGGGTGAGGTCACTTGACCTTACGTTGACCTCTTCTAAGAAAATTGTCTTTAATTTTAAGCCGCAGGGATTTGTTTATAGTCACTCGCGCTCTTATCTCTGTTTTCGTATTCATGCTAATCGAGGTTAATGCTTGATGGCAGCACCATCGCGAGTAAATATCGCAACATCTAAGCTGAGCCTTATTCTTCAATGGAGACTTTGCTACTAGCTGAAAATCCGATTTCTCGAATTGGATTTCCCGACTTCTGGCTTCCGATCTTGGTTATTGTAATGGCGCATGGATTTTGTTTTACTTGTGATTATTGACCAATCTGCTTTAGTTTGATGAAATATAAATTTATGACGGTGTGTAAATTGTGGTAAATAACCATCGGTTCCGTGGATAAACTCTAAACCGGAAGAAAAGCTGCCTTGTTTTTGATTTGTCATCATAGCCGAAGAGGTATCAACCAAACCCAAACCAAAGTTCAACTTTACTTTGGTATAAATACCACCCCTTTCCTCGAAAGAAACGGGGGTAAACCGAACCATTATCTCTTGAAGTTTTGGAAGTTTATTAGACGCAGCCAATTTTGATGTCATGGCTGACCAGGCCAAAGGACGCATAGTCAATTTCAAGAACAAGGGGAAAGATCAGGATGTAAGTTCAAGAATGCTACCTTCAAGAATGCTGTTTGTATACACTTTTTTTTCATACAGGAAATGCGAAGAAGAAGGAATGAAGTAACGGTGGAACTTCGGAAAAATAAGCGGGAAGAAACGCTCCAGAAAAGGAGGAATGTTCCCGACTCAGAATCCACAGACGAGGACGAGGCAGGAGACCGGGCGTTGACAGTTCAGACCTTGGAAAGGTTGGTCAAAGATGCAGCTTGCGATGATCTAGCCGTCCAGTTGGCCGCCGTGCAATCGGCACGTAAACTCTTGTCGTCGGACCGGAATCCTCCCATTGATGCTTTAATTAACAGTGGCATTCTGCCAGTCCTGGTGCGTTGCCTGGAAGCTCGGGACAAGTAAGAACTGATTGGTTCATTGTTTTCCCTCGCCGATTGCTCAAAAAAGCCTTAACACTTTTGTTCTCAAAAAACCGGCTCTGTAGCCCTACCCTCCAGTTTGAAGCTGCTTGGGCTTTGACCAACATTGCTTCGGGGACTTCTGCTCAGACCCAAGCTGTGGTGGCTGCTGGTGCTGTACCCCTTTTCCTGATGCTTCTACATTCACCCCATCCTAACGTGTGTGAGCAGGCAGTCTGGGCTTTAGGTAACGTGTAAACTGTTTGGGATTGAGGCTGAGTCAAAATGAGCTTATTCTTCCTTTTTTTCACACAGGCAACATAATTGGAGATGGGCCTGTTTTGCGGGATTATGTTATCAATTTGGGTGTCGTCCAGCTTTTGCTGCAGTTTGTACAGACGGATATTCCTTTGTCTTTCCTCCGGAACGTGGCCTGGGTTATCGTCAATTTGTGTCGCAATAAAGACCCACCCCCGCCTCCGCAAACTATCCAAGAGCTTCTACCTGCTCTTTTCAAGCTTATTCATCACTCAGATATCAATGTAACCTGTCTTTATTGCCTCAGTAAACTTGAGTGTTCATTTTTGGAAGCCGTAGATTCTGGTGGACACTGTCTGGGCTTTGAGTTACCTTACGGACGGAGGGAACGAGCAAATTCAGTTGGTGATTGACGCCGGTGTTGTACCTAAACTAGTACCTTTGTTGTCCCACAAAGATGTTAAGGTAAAAAAAAAAAGAAAAAAAAACTCCTTGAAAAGCTTCCTAAGATTTTCGGTCGTGCGTATTCTTATTTACTTTTGTATTCAAAAAGGTTCAAACCGCTGCATTGCGTGCTGTGGGCAATATTGTAACGGGTACGGATGCTCAAACGCAGTGCGTCCTCAACTGTGATGCCCTGTCTCACTTTCCAGCCCTATTGACACATCAAAAGGAAAAGATTAACAAAGTGAGTTGTGTTCTAGAATCCTTGCTAATTCCATTGAATTTTTTGTATCGCCATTTCAACGTCAGGAAGCTTTGTGGTTCTTGTCGAATGTAACGGCAGGCAACCAAGGGCAAGTCCAAGCTGTAATAGATGCGAGTTTGGTGCCCCTTGTCATCCAACATTTGGTTCGAGTAAGTAGTGCACTTTATTTTCTATGTACATTTGTATTGTCTTTGTTGTTTTTTTCTAGGGTGAGTTCCAGACACAAAAGGAAGCAGCTTGGGCCATCACGAATTTAACCATCAGCGGTTCATCAGATCAGGTAGCTTACCTGATCCAAGCCGGTGTTTTGTCGCCTTTTTGCGCCCTGCTGTCGTGTAAAGATTCTCAAGTCATCCAAGTGGTATTGGATGGAGTGCATAATATGCTAAAGATGGCCGGCAGGGAAGCTGACAGTGTGGCAGCTATGATTGAAGAATGCGGTGGGTTGGACAAAATCGAAGCACTTCAGAATCACGACAATATGGAAATCTATAAGCTGGCATTCGATATCATCGAGCAGTACTTTTCGGAAGACGTAAGCTCTTTTTATCGATTTATGAACGGGAGCCGGTATTGAACGTCTGGTTTGTCTTTTATTCAACAGGGTATTGAGGATCCCAATCTATTACCAGAGACAACCGAAGAAGGCTTTCACTTTGACCCTAATTCTTCCTTACCTGATCGAGGTTTTCACTTCTAAGTCGTTTTCAGCGCCACACGTGCTTATTTCTTTTTTTGAAATTGTGTGGAGTACCTCTTTTTTTCTCCTTTTGGTTACGCAGCAGTGAGCCGAGAGAGTTTTTGGTGAGTGGCCTAACGAATTGGTTGTAGCTTTGGTCATTGCAGCAGTTGTGCCTGACACAATAGCCGAATTAGGTTTGGGTATAACTTCTTTCTTTACCGCAGAAAACGAGCCTTTTTGGAAATTGATAACGTTTCAACCACACAACTCTATGCGATATACTGGCGTAGTCATTTCTTTTTTGTTTTGACTTTTTTTTTTTGGCCTGACACTTTCTTCCCTGTCCCTTTCCATTTACACAAATGGTTTCAAAAGAAACTTCAGTAACTGACACATTTTAGCAAACCTTACTAGAATGTATAATACACTTATTCGGTCTGTCAAACACAGGCTAACCTGGATTATTCAGCAGCGAAGTTGGAAACCCCCGTGTATTGAGACACAAGCGATACTCTACTATAGACAAAGCATGATGAGACCCAGCATTCTAATTTACACCCCGCGGAATACAAGCCACATTATGCACTAAGCAGAAGAAGACCATTCCTTCCAACCGCCAGGAAAGTGTCTTGCTCTAAAAAAAAGTACCGGGGTAGAGGAGAAGCTATCAGAAGGCTATATCATGGTACTCACTCGGTGAATCCCATATCTCTGGCCAGTTTGAGGGCTTTGGTGCTCCGAATGCCGGCCATACAGGAGAATACGATTTCGGAATCCAGATCTGGTTTTTCTCTTCCAAATTTTGCGCGAAACGCATCGCAGGATAATTGTAGTGTTGCACCGAGTTCCGGAACTGCCTCACACCCCAATGTATAGTCTTAATGTGCCGGTAAAGCAAAAAGATGTAAAACTTTTACGTGGGATATTGATGCTCCCCAGTATGGTCCCATGCTGCTGCAATTCCTCGGGATTTCGTACGTCAATAACCAGGACTTCGGGGTCCTTGAGCGAAGACCTCAGTTCCTTCCGGCTTACTTCATAATACGACAAAGTTGGGGAGCCATCTGCTTCTTTATTCCTCCTAGGCCAAGTTGCTGTCGTTGTTAAACAACGACACTGAATTTTTGAATTATCTTCAATACGAGGGAAATCATGCAAGCAACCTAAAATAGATATGTTAATTGAGATTGAGAACCAAACGGAAAAGTAAAATTACTGGAACTGGATTGGCATAGTGGAGAGAGGCTGGGATTATTCTGATACTGATAGATGGGTAGTTTAACTGTCCAGGTCCATAGCTGTTCCCTATTTAACAGCCTGAGTATATTTCTGTTACAAGCGAACATGGTTAATTTGCTTATAGTTTACTATAATTCATTTGCTATGGTGCACAACTGTGATGCTAATGCTACGCAATATTTGCAGCTAGGGTGAGGTAAACATCCATCCCAATATAAACAAAATTTCGTAAAAGACGCATAAAACCTACGAAATTCGAAATGAATCCGTTTTGCGATTCGCTTTCCGTCGTTTAGGCTTTACATGACACCTGTGTTCTAAATTATGAAGCTTTCTATAGCCACATGAGATTGTTTACACCTAGGAAGTAAAAAGTTTTTTTTGTTCCATAGCCAATTTATCAGGTATTTAATGGAAACTGTGAAAGATGAACGCGATTCCTCTAAAATTGCAACGAAATTGACACCCGCTCAGCAAAAGCGAGCTTTATCTGGTAGTAAACGGCAAAAAAAACATGTAGTACATACATTGGATTCCCCGTTTGACATCACATGGTAAGTTTTCCCGCCAATTTTCATTCGAGTGGACCTTTTATTGTATTTTATAATAGGGCTGAAGTCTCTGCTGAAGATCAGTCACGCATCGAAGCCTTATTCAAAGAGTAAGTTATTACCTTCCTGTCGTATATATTCGTGAATATTTATTTATGTTTGTGTACGAATATTTATGAATGTTCCTTTTTAATAAAAAAAATAAGGACCCTATTGCCATTGAGATTGCCAAATGAGAGATTTAATAAAGCTGAACTGCAAGCAATCCCCCGAGCTGAAAGAAGGTTGGCCAGGCAAGCACGTAGAGCTGAAGCTTTGTCGAAAGATGCATTTTTACTAAAGCAGCGACATGAGCAGAAGTAACAAAATAGCCTCTAAAATCCCTTGAAGATTCTTTAGACCCTATATGTCGGTGTTGTTTTCGAAAGGAAGAGTCTCCTGTTGGGCATCAATGCTGTTACAAGGCACTTGGAAACTATGACGGATTCTTCCATAGAAGTAGTACTCTGCGACAGAACGGCTCAGCCCTCGTTACTGACCAAATTCCTGATTCCCTTATGCCAATCCCGAAACGTGGGATTAGTGCCTGTAAGGAACTTGGCTGCTCTACTGCAGTCCACGCTCGGTCTGCCGCGCTGCTTAGCCCTGGCTGTGAGATCCACCGCTGCTGAATCGGCTACGGACAGTCAAATGGAACACTTGAAACGCGAGTTGTCGGGAATGGCATCTCATCCGAGCAACAGTACACTGAAAGAGCCAGCTTCCCACGCCATTGCTAGCCCATTGCCGGTGCCTTCCACGCCTCACGTCATTCAATCTTCCGTGGACGTTTCTAAATTCCACCTCCCGAAGCCGCAGTCAGGCTTAGCTTTTGTGCCAGGGAAAGCCGAAAAGTCTATCTGTGCCATTGAACCGGGTGCTTTTGGAGCTGATTTTATTCGCTTTGACGGAGGAGAAAGTCAAGTGCCCAACTCCCCTAGCTACCAGAGTTTATCTGTTAAACGTCTGCACAGTCATGTAGACAAACCTGGCAATAAGAGGCCTGGAAAAAAGCTCAAAGGCTCTTGAGTAAGTTGTTCACCCTTGGCGTAAGTGTAACTCTCCACACTCGGCCTATTTTCTGCTTCTCTAAGAAGGAAAGGAGGGGGATGGGAAATGGGATGTTTCGAAGAATTTTCGTACGAATGCATGTCCGTCAGTTTTTTCGTTGGAGGGTATGTTATGAATGGTTAGTTCCTGGTTTGTGGTGGAGCTTTTAATTTGGAATACATCCCTCGCTGCAGGCTCGTGCTCAGTCTTCGTTATGGTTGTAACAAGTCCAAAGCCAAAGAGGGCCTTTAGGTTGTTCCTGTGCGTGGAAGACGTAAATCGATGGGCTTGCGGCCGACACCTTTTCCCCCTTAATCATGCAACAGCTTTTTCCTGCAGGCCTCTCCCGAGTCCAAGTGCACTGCTGCTCGCTTACGCCCGAGCACAGTCGCATCACGGCCTTCCGCCACTGTTGAATGCCGAGTCGTTCCTGTTGCAACGGAAAGCAAAGGTGCGTTGGGGCCACCTGTGGCTTGAAACCTTTTTTTGAAGACGTTTCAGCCACGCGACAAGTGTCGTTTTTGGTGTCCCAGGCATGCCAGTTCCGGCAGTTGTCATTAGTGCTGTTTCCTTACGAATCGGTGTCCTTTATGCGCGCCTTAATTGGGGTTTTTCGAGTGAACTTTGCGTTGGTTCTCTTCCACTTTTGTAAAGAAAAGAGCCTGGAGGAATTGATTTAGTTTTTTTGTGTATTTGCTTTTCATGCACACCAGCTCTACGACAACCCCGTGAAAAGAAAAGAAAAAGCGTCTGGCAACCAGGTTTTTTGCCTCCTGTGCAAGTGTTGCTGAAGAACAAATTGGTTGCGGTTGGAAGTTTTCTGCGGGGAGCGAAAAAGGGGGTTGGGAGAGGAATTATACGCATACAGTGCAATGGACTTGGGAGAATTTTCCCCAGTCCGAAGAAAGCTGGCCGTGAAGCACGAGCCCAAAGGATTAAAAAATTTCGAAATTACTCCCGTTTTGAAAATCGGCAGCTGCTGAAATCAGGGCGTGACCAAAGTGGCCAAGTTTCTTGAAACTTGCTGAGGTCCTTTTTGGAGCGGCCAAGGACGTTCAGAACGCGACGAGATCAGAAAAGGACTTGAGCAACAAGCGAGATTGTGTTTACCCCGCAGATGCCTGAACCATATGCAAGTGAGAGAAAGGTTCGTATGCTAATTTGGCCGTAAAATACCTAATCCAGACCTTGTAGTCTCGGAAACCCCCAGGAATCAAGCCCAACAGGGACGATAGTTATGGATAATGGATGTGCAGGGCTAAAAGAACACTAAAACCGAGAATCGGGTCACATGGCCTGCCCCAAGTGCCTTGGGAAACACTTGAGTGAACTATCCCTGTTGCTTGGCGTTATTGGGTCCGGTCATAAAAGCATAAAGAAAAGGAAGGAAAAGAAAAACTCTGACCATTATTCAACTCTTTTCTCTCATTAGTTGTGCTCTCTCCCTTCGAGCGTGGGAGCCGAGTTTCTCTAGACTCCTAGACCTAGAAAACACATACCCACCAAAAAATGGCCCAAACCAACCAGCGACCCCGATCTGCTGCGGCCACACGTTTGCTTTCGGTAGCGCGCAATCCGCTGACTCCGCCCCTCCCGAAAATCGCATCGAAAGGCGAAGTAGATCCCAGTCGGACGAACGTGGAGCATTTAGCGTTGAATCATCGACCTCGGCAACCAGCAGAACGGCTTCCCGGTCATAACAGGGTGGAGGGCGACAAAGTCAGTGAAGAGGAACCGTTGGCATCCACACCCTTCCGTAACTCGCGCTTTCCAGCAGCAGCCAAGGATGCGTATCCAACTCACGCCAGCAACGGCTCGGCAGCATGTCAACGTTCTCACAAGGGCCTAGTGTCAACGCCGAACCTGGCGAGAAAAGACTTTCAAATGGCCAAAACGACGTCCATTCCGAGCCTAAGCAGGCCTGGAGGGAGCCTGGAATCCTCTTCAGCTAACACGAAGCAGAAAATCGGGCGCCACAAGAGCGTGGACCCGGCCCATTCACAGCCGCTGGAAGGATTCTTTTCTCCTCCTAGTGGCACCACGCTCACCAGAATGACGGCCAGTTTAACCACCATTAGTCCCATTGCGAGCGGCTTAACCGAAACCGTGGATTCTTCGCTGAATCTCAGCACGTTGAGTGGGCAGAGTTCTTCTTTCGACAGTAGCCGTGCGAGTCGACAGTCTCTGGAATCGCGGATTCCCTTGCCGAAGCGCTTAACGCAGCCGATAACCGCAGCTCATGGCAGCAATCCCATGATGAGGAATGGCAAGTGTGGCTCCACGGCTTCGATCCGAGCGCCTGCTGCATCGTCTTCCAGCCACACTACGCTGCCCAAAGTAGAGCGTGCTGCCAGTTTGCGTTTAAGTAAAACAGCCCTTGCTACGACTCTAACTGGGGAAGTTTCTCCTCCGAAAACCAATGGCGTGACTCAGAGACCCGTGAAAAGCAACGAGCGGGCGACCGCAATGGGGACCATGAAGAGAACAGGCTCTTCCACACTGAAAATGAAAGCGGTGGGCCAGCGTGTTGGACCGTTGCCAGCGGTCTCGCACCTGAATTCGAGAACCTTGGCTCCCAGAAACGGACTCGGAGGTAGACACAAAGAAAATAAAAGATCTCATTTCAGAGAACTAGTACATCTTGATAATCCGACCAATAAACCTCAGACTAATGTTTCTTGTTTACTTTTGCCTTAATGTGGGATTAGGTAACAACAGCTCAAGTGCCAAGGTCAAGCTCAAGGGATTGCATTCCCTCGGTCACCGCCAGCCTGAGAAACCCCTGACGGTGGGAATGTTACCTGTTGCTGCCCGGCGGCCCACTCTAGCACCTGAGGAATGCTGCTGGAAAGCTCCAGGCGCCAATGGCGAGAAGGAAGTGACGGCGGCAACGGTTCAAACGCTGGAATCCGGCCCTCATCGTCAAGAACGCCAGGTGATACCACTGCCACAGGACAAAGGACCAGAGCGGAGGGACCCAGAACACGTTCGTGGCTCGGCGGCTACAGTAGTGAAAGTGAAGCCATGTGACGCGTTACGCGACCCAGTGCAGGAGCAAAACAATCAACCCAGAATTTTGCAAATGGACTCGGCATCTTGCGATTCTTCCATCCATTCGGATAACGTGGATTTAGAGTTGGACGAAGATGAGGCTGACCGTGGGAGCATGGCTGCTCCAACTTTGCCTTTACTCTCGGTTTCCTTGGTAAACGCCTTAGCTAACTTGGCTGTGGAAGATGCAGACCAAACAGACGAGTTAAGAGCCCGCTGCCCTCAAGTGAACGTCTTGACAGATTCGAAAGGACCCGCCACAACGGGTTGGACTTGTGGTGAAGCAGTGGAGGAGCCTGTCACTCAATTGGCGAGGGAAGACGCAGAGCAGGAAATCCCGTTTCCCCCCGAGATTATGCCGGCGCCCGACAAGAGAAAGGGGGGAACCAGTCACCGACGTAAATTCTTGCGCAAAATGACGTCACTAACGTCCATGCTGTACGGCCACCATCAAAAGAGTCTCAGTCAGCCTCCTTTAAGCCAAAGAACGTTCAGCAAGGAACTCCTGGTCGCCATGGAGAAGGAACACCGATCGCTGAAGGGCGAGGGTGCTCCCCCACCCCCACCCGCTTTGCATTTCGATGCTACCTGGATCCAAAACGAAGTAGACACGGCGTTGGAAAAATTAACGACGTCAACCGAAGGACCGCAAACGGCTCGAGGACGGAGTTGCAGCATCCCCTGCGTGGAATCGGTTTCACCGCTCAAGCCCATTGCCGCCAATTTGGAAAGGCAGGCCGCCAATAGTTCAGAAGTACTGACCAGCCATGACTTGGGCTCCTCGCAACGCTCGCTGTCCTTGCCCAAGTCCTTCCTATCCAGTCGCTATGGTCTGGTGGGGATTCGAGCAGCCTTACCCAAGTAAGTTTTTTTTTTCCATGTTATAAAACTTGTTCTTGGAGGGTGGGGAAAGAAATGCCCTTGATAGAAGGCTTTAGATCATCAGATAAACCTATTAGGATTATGGCTGTGTTTTTCCTGACAGTTTGACTTTTAAGAAAAAGAAAAAGTGTATGCTTAGCTCCACCCAGTAGTAGTGGACGTGACTGTAATCAATGATTTGTACGGTCCGCGCCAAATGTCGTCATCCGGGACCCACACCCGATAAGCAATCTCCCCAAACGCTGTTTTTGACCCAAGCTTTAAAGTTCGTTAGAGAAGTGGGGCTTGGGTATCACACCTGAGCAGAGCATTTGGCTTTTTTACCTGACCGAGCATTTTCACCGACTCATTATAGCAGCTTTTGGGTCGTCCCCCAAGCCGTTGCTAGCCATTCCAGATAGGTTTTCTCCATTAGTGCATTTTTGGCGAGTCTTTTTCTAAGCGGCACGGCTAGTTCGAGCCGGACCGTCGGTAGGAGTGAAAGTCTTAGTTTTTTTTTTATTGTGGTTTCCAAAAGAGAAAATGTGGGCCAAAGGCGTGAACAAAGCTAAAAGCCATTGGAATTTGACTATGCCAGCGGAAAGCTTCGATCAGGAAAAGGAAGATGAACGCTCGAGACGCAAAACTCTGTGTTTATCTGGAGGTTTCGTGGCTTTTTCGCCTCCTCGCCGTGCGACCCATACGTCCAGCCATAGTGCGAAGCGGACTACCCCAGTGGCCAAATCCAGTTCTCACTTGTGGAAATCCAGCATCGAAATTAGTCAGACTAAGATTAGTGAGACTCCACCTTTAGACAGCAGCAGTAGTAGTACTCCGTCCAAAAATGGCGTTGATTTTCGACGAAGCAACTCCGGAAATAGCAAAGCCAATACTTGGCGTCATAGTTGGTCCCCTGTTTTGCGATTGCACGGGGCCAGCAAAACCCCCATTACCAGTAGTAGCCGCCCCGATTCGCTGGACCAGAGCAACGTCACCCTGACTTCCATTCAGGAGGAAACGAGCTGGAATCCCTTGCTTAAATTCCAAGAATTGCGATTGGCCGAGCGCATGGAGGCCATCAATCCCCACCTAGGCGAGACTTTGACGAAACTGCAGTGAGCTCACACTGGTCTTTTACCTTTTATTTTTTTACTCAATAGAGCCTGTAGGATACATGAATGAGTTAATTTGCTGGAGACTTATTTTTTTTTATTTTATTTTTTTGCAGCATGCGATTCCCGTGGAGGAAAGGTGGCAAAGCCAAGAAAGACGGATCGGAGACCAGTACTCAAACTGAGGTAAGACAAGTCAAAATACTCTGATAAGGTTTATCAGGCACGAATGTCGCAGCAGAACTTGGTGATAAATAAAGGCTCTAGTCTTATCTTGATACTTTCTAGGAAGATGAACGCTGCAGTACGCCCCCGTTGCCGCCGTCTCCCCGCCCCCCACTGCCTGCCTTCAAGAAAAATTCAAACGATCCAACTATCATCCCATGGCGTCCAGGACGGAAACCTAGGGGAGGTACACCGATGCGCAGTTTATCCGTTTGCGATCTTCAGCGGTGAGGAGAATAAAAGCTTTCTTTTCTCATCGAATAGTCAAATTTGAATGTTTACTTTCACAGGCCGTGGTCTCATATGTATCTAACGACGGATTTGGATGACCTGCCGGCGGAAGCGAACTTGAGGTTAAAAGGGCCAGACGGGGACAGCCCAAGTCTGGAGGAAAACAACCGCAAGAAATTCCGCAAATCACTCTCTTTACGTTTTGCCAAGCGTCCGGATGGGGAAGAAGTGGAGACGGATCAGGCCGACACCTTGCAGACTATAAGCGAAAGCCGTCCTGTGGAAATTAGCACCAAGTATGTGGGGAGGAAAAGACACAAAAACTAAACGGTTTCAAAGGAACTTATTAACCCTCTTGTTTTAAAATGGGAAAAAGCGTGCCAGGAAGACTGCGGGAAGCCCAGAAAGCTGCGAGAAGCTCCAAGTGCAATAGCGGAGACAGCGGCATTGAGGTGCAAAGCAGCGGAACGCCGGATGTCATTAAAGTACAATATGCATATATGCGTGGAACGGTTTTTGCTTTAAAATTGGCTTTGTTTTTCGTCTTTAGAAAATGGTGGGACCCTTGCCCTTGGAACTGGGAAGTCAAGAGCGGTTATCGCCAGAGTCTTCCGACTCGTATTCCTCGCAAACCAACAAGAGAGGGTATCCATTTTTGCACAGATCTGCTTTTCAAAATGCGTACTAAATAACTTGTATGCATTTAAAAGCAGGATGAAGAGGAGCGCGGCTCATAGTCAGTTGTTGGCGAGTACTTCCCAACCCAAGATGGTGTGCAGTGGCGAAGAAGAGTCCTACCCTGATGTGCTCACCTCGGAAGACGAAATGGACGAGGGATACATTTCAAGGCCCATTTTGGGCTATGCTTTGTGGGCCCATGAGCCAGAGGAAGGCGAATTGAAGCTGGAAGTGGGAGAAGCTGTGGAAATCCTGGATGCTAGTAATCCCAACTGGTGGTGGGCGGCTAGTCGAGGAAAATATGGCTGGGTACCGGCTTCTTACCTTCAGGTCTTGATTAAGATGGCTGGCTTTTAAAATGAGTGTAGTATTTATTAAGGATTTATTTTTTATTTTTTAACATCAACAGGTGGCTGTAGAGGTGCCTCGTCAACCCTCGAGAAGAGAAGGATCAGCAGACGATGGAGAAAGCGACGAGAACGACGTACGTGGTTTCGTAGTGCAAGAACTCGTCACAGCCGAGAAAGATTTCGTCAAGCTTTTGCAGGACCTAGTAGAGGTATACACTTCTAAACATTGTCTTGATTCCAAGCTTCTCATACGTTTGGGTTGCTGTCAAC
The DNA here is from genome assembly GCA_022832235.1 of Lepidurus couesii. Classification (NCBI taxonomy): domain Eukaryota; kingdom Metazoa; phylum Arthropoda; class Branchiopoda; order Notostraca; family Triopsidae; genus Lepidurus; species Lepidurus couesii. The sequence goes on along the minus strand of JAGJRP010000250.1, from coordinate 39,553 downwards.
AGGGATTCCTGGAACCGTGTCGCAGACATCCCGATTTGTTCAGTCCGGAGCAAATCCGAGTCATTTTTGGTAACTTGGAGCAAGTGTATGCTTTCCAGCGCAAATTTCTGGCTTCATTGGAACAATGTGTGGACTGGAAAAGCATGAAGAGAAGTCGATTGGGCAGAGCGTTCTTGCGACACGTAAGCAATTTTCAGCCGAAAAATCCCAACCATATTCCAATTATTCTTTATTCTTTTAGGTGGAGGGCTTTGCCATTTATTCCGAGTACTGTCAAAACCACGCCCATGCCGTTGCCTTGCTGCAGACCTTGTACAAGCAGGAAAAGATTTCCCAGTTTCTCGAAACCTGTAGATTGCTGAGAAATATGATGCGCCTGCCTCTAGATGGTTTCTTGTTGACGCCTATCCAGAGACTTTGCAAATACCCACTTTTATTAACCGAACTTAAGAAACGTACACCCGTAAGTTACTTGATGGCTCTCTTTTGGCGCCTTTTGATAAATAACCTCTTGAAATGCGTCCTATAGAGTAAGCATGCGGATTATGCCGCTATCTGCTTAGCCCTGGCGAGAATGAAAGAAGTGACGTTGGAAGTCAATGAAGCTCAGCGCAGATTAGAACAGCGCCAGCAGGTTCAGCAATGGCAGAATAATGTCGAACACTGGCAGGTATAAACTCATTTTACGCACTTGGAGACGCGGAACTCGTTTTTATTTATTGACATTTTTTCATTTATTTTTTTACAGGGTGAGGATTTAATGCTCAGTTCCACCAAACTATTTCACCAAGGCGAATTGCAGAAACTTTCACCCGGGGGCTGGGCAAAAGATGTTCTCCTTGGCTTGTTTGATTCTCAATTGGTGATTACCAAAAAGGTAAAACCGCGAATCTTTAAAAGTTTTTTTTTTGTTATCTAAACTAAATACGCTGGCTTATACATGTAGGATATCGTTCGTCGAAATGCCTTCATCTATAAAGATCGCATTCAAATTGACCAGTGCCAAGTCATGGACGTACCAGACGGCCGAGGTAATACTTTTATTAAATTTTCATGAAATGGATTCAAATATTTCAAGTTCACGGATACTAGTTGACTCAAGTCCAATTTTTTTTAAATCGAGCACTTAGTAAGAAATGAACTAAAATTGAATTCTAGATGGTCAGTTCGGATGTCAAGTTCGCAATGGTTGGAAAATCCGCTGTTTATGCCGGGATAAATGGTTTCTGTTCACGTGTCGAAATCTGGGAGATAAACTGGCCTGGCTGAAAGCTTTGCAAAATGCCCGAACAAATGTGCAGCACCTTGCTATGCTGCAGTCCGATTCCATGGACACGGCCGAAGCCATCCATAGTGCCGACACAAAGAAAAGTAACAATTCAAGTTCATATTACGACTTTTCATTCCGCATGTTTAATTAGGCCAGTCTTCTTTTATCCTGAATTCTGAGCGATCCAAAGAACTGTGGCCTTGGGCAACGACAGGGAAAGGCGGCTCCGTGGTGAGCGGCCTGGACGCTACGTAACTACCCCAAACAATCCGTATCTATCGCAATCTACCGAGGTATATAACTACTGTATATGCAAAAAACTGTGTTCATAACGTGTAATTTATCAAGAAAAAGCGAAATTTTTAACCATTTGGAAACTTGTGATTATGTATTGCCACTGAATCGGTGCACAAGTTGAGAGACACGTAGATTTCGACTAGTTCGGGATAGGAAGAGGGGGCAAATTGGCACTGGGCCGACAGCACGTCGGAGCGGAGAGCACAGGATGAAACCACTTTCGTTTTTTCCTACCAATTCAAAAGTGGGACAGGAACCATAAACGGCAGAAAACACACTTCCAAGGGCACAGGACTCCAGAATTTGAGCGTTTAATGAGCAGCAACTAGAGGCCGAAAAAAGTTATTAGTGGATATCCTTCTAGATAACTCAATGAATCCTAATTTTAAGGATGTGGAAGGCAAAAAAGAAGGTACTAAGCAAGCCAGAAAACCATGTCATAATCTTACCTAGTTGAACAGTTCCAAGGACACAATTCATTTAATTTTTTTAAAAGCTAAATTTTGGAGGAAAAAAACAGGCAAAAGGTGATACCGTGCTGATGAGTCACTAACCAGGTCTTATAAGTCTCTACAGCCGCCATTTTCATGCAGTAGTGGGGGAACACAACGGAGTTAGTCGTTTTTCTTCGTGTCGCTGTGTCCGCTGGCCCTTGCGTTACCGTTTTTGGCCGCATCCGCTTTGGCCGGAGTACCGGTAGCATCCGTGGGACTTTTTACGCCCACCGCGCGGCCCAGAGTATCCCAAATTCCACCGAAAAAGACGGCGCAGCACAAGTTTTCGAAGGGCAAGAAGGGATCGTTGATGCCCAACAGCATGGACGAGAGCTATAAATGCAGAAACGTGTGTTAGCCGGAAGCTTTTCTAGCCTAACAAAAAAAGCGGTATTTTTTACTTTGAAGTAGACGAAGAAGATGACAATTCCAAAGTACACCAGTGCATGGGGTGCGGAGATAAAGTCCGTCTTCTTATCCAGGACGAAAATGGCAGAAGCCACAATGCAGGCTTTGGTCGCACTTGGGTGAAAAGAAAAATAGCAGGGATAAGGCTTTGATAATTCCCCCGTGTCTCTAATTAATAGCACAAAAACAAACAAACTTACAACGTGGGCTGGAGTAGCTCAAAGGCGGTAGGAGTCCAAACTCCTCTGATAAGGCGTTCGAAGATCTTGACAAAGCCTCCGCCGTTGCCTTTGACTAAGCCCACGATGAACATAATCAACCAGGCATTGGGGAAGAGTTTGGCAGCGTGAGAAACACCATCATAGATTTTCTTGCAACGATAAACCTCCTTCATGGTGGCGATGGTGACTTTGACGGGCAAAAACTTGGCCAGTTTGTAGCCAATGTCAAAGGGGCAGTAGAACATGACGTACCTAGAAACCATTTCAAATTTGGGTTCATTTTTCCAGGCCTATAGACTCTTTTCTTTCTACCAAACTGCAGTAGCCAAAGCGACCGACTGGGTGTTTTTGAAAGGCGTTAGGAGAGGTTCTCCAAGAAATACGGCCCCTAGGAAGCCTCCAGCGTAAACTACAATCATGGTGGAGAGCCAGCAAGCCACTGGATGCTTCCTCGAAAAAGGAAGGGAACCTGAAAGAGAAATGTCATCAGAAAATCATTACCTTCAATGAATCCCTAGATCTAAGCAATTTTCGCATGTCAGGTAGGGTAAGTGTGGACACACGTTCCCAGGATCATCAAGTCGCGTGATCTAAATTTAGTTTGGGCACCAGGCTTGTGTTACTCTGGGGGAGAGGGGAGTTATAACAGGGTGTTATAAATATAGAGCCCAGGTGCGTGTGAGGCAGAGCCCTTGCATCGTTTTTTTTAAATCTTTGTCTCTCGGAGCTAATATTAAGACAATAAGAACTTGCAGTAAAGTGAAACCGGTCCTTCTATTAACTGAAGATTGGTTATACCCTTTTAGGAATGGCATGATCTCATAGTCCCAAGGTAATGTACCTGCTCCTAGATCTTCTCTGACAGCTAGACAGCACATGGCAACGTGTGCAATATCAAAATAGGGCCACATTTTGAGCTTGGTGACCTGGTTGGCCAGGTCCAGAAAGGCTTCGGGATCGAACATTTTCGTGAAGGACAATTAGCCTATAGGTTGAAATTCATTAACGTAACAAAATAAATGGTAAATTCTGGGGTTACTTACAAGGCAAAATCACAAGTTTAAAGATCTAACGAATATGATTAGTTTCAGCACCGGTTTCCTTCACGAACTGCTCATGCTCATGAGCTGACAAGAAGCATATGGCCACGCCTACAGCAAAATCTTCCCCTAACCGTACCTTTTTGACATGCAACCTTAGACGCCTCCGATTTCAGAAAGGTAGACAACTAGCTTGCGTGCAGCTAGCCATTCGGCGCTTAATCTAGCGATGCTTCCGGATCGTCATTCGGTAGTTTGCAGCTCGCGGGGTACAAATTAGTGTGCATTCCCGCGTCTTGAAACGTTAATTTGACATTATTAGCTGTGACAAGACTTAGCTGTTACATAAAAAGACTTTATCATAACACACACAACTAAGGTGGTAACATTCTTAATAGAAGTACTTTCATTCTAATGTGAGAAGCTTATTTAAAAGTTAAGGAACTAAATTAATGGGAAATAAAAACAAAGACAATATATTCTATATTGTGCATTTTAAAACGTGGGATGGCTATAATATAGGATCATATGTAAATGTAATATTTTTCTTTATTTCATGATTTTTCCCGTTAAGATTTATGGAAATTCAGAGTAAAAAGTAAATCTAGTCCGATTTGCGATTTATTATTTACGCTGATTTAAAGAGCCAGTAGAACAAATAATTATGCAGATATTAGCCATCTTTTAGGTTAAATAATGCAGGAAATGAATTAAGTTTGGATCTTGTTATTTCGTTAACTAGTAGACTTTGTAACATAAGTAGCATAAATTCTAATTAATATTCCGAATTCCTATATCCTTGATACAAAAAAAGTCTTCGGAGCCTATAGTTTGCATAAATCCTTGACGTCTTAGAATAAATTTTTCACAAGGAACAATAATTTTACTACTGATTTTGTACATTTTATTGAGTTTATTTCATTGGAAGTTTTATTAATTAATAATTGTACAGTATAACGAACTATATACTTGTATCAAGTAAGGAAGCTGTTTTATGCCTCGAGTACAGAAAGGAGATTCATCACTGGCATAAATTTTGAAAGATCTTTGAGCGGCACAGATATATGAACGGCAGTATAAAATTTGAAAGTAAAATAAAAGCTGCTAATCAGTACTGGATGACATAACTCTTTTGCAATCCGGTAATGCCTATCGATAACCTGTGGCCATAAGGGGAAAATTAGCAAATACAACGTGTGACAGTTTACGAGCCCTAATCACACTCGAAATGACTGTATCGCGCGATCTCTTAAAAAGCACTCTCAGGTCTCAGCCGACCGCCTCTGCTTGCTCTTCTCATACATATCTCCCCAGTTATATATCCCGTGCACCCTAACACATTCTTTTTTATCCTCCCATAATCGGCCACGGAGAGAAAAATTGAAAATAAGGGAAAAAAACTAGTAATTGATCCTTGTTATATATGCAACGCCGCGTGACGTCCACCGTGTCTTAATGGATGTTTTCTGCTGGGATTCACAGCAGTCGAAGAAGAAAGGTATCTACGAATATACAGAAAGGTATCAACGCAAATACAAGAATAGCCTGGCGGTCGTTAAAAAAAGGCCGTACTCCCGCCATAAGAAAAGGGATTTGATTACCTGGGAAAGAGAAAAGGGAAGCAACAATGGGTTATAATGCGTTCTTTTTTATAACTATGAGCTGCACGTAGACTCATATCTCGCTTTGTAATGACAACCAACTTTCGGTACAGATAGATACATTGAGGGGACAAGATCGTCTTAATATTTTTTTTTACGCGTTGAGAATAGGGTAGAGTCTGTGCGGTTAACAAATTTGCGTCCCTATAATAAGTTTGTTGATGAAACACGCCTCACCCATTTTTTGGGGTCCAACCCAAAAAGTGCAATTTTCGAAGGTTTAGTCCAATCTCAGTTTGTTTACTTGGCTTCTAAAGATTGCGAAATCGCGGAACTCTAGCAGTAATAGAAGTGCGGATTGCTGGGTAAGACAGTATGCGGCAGCTGTGCCCAAGCCTTGAAACAAATTTGCATATATAACGCTAGACTAGGATAAAATGTGTAGCATTAATTAATCATAACGATGACAAGGACGGTGCGTGGTTAAAGCGAGTGCGGTGGTGCTGTGCATACGATTTAATAAGAGCATCGCCTGCACCAACGGCATTAAGCATCGCTGCTTTATACCATCTACCTTGCATTCGAGCCACAACAATGACAATGCAACAAATTACATCCGCTTGCAAACAAATTGTCCCGCTCGAGTAATTAGAGAAATTAAGAACCCAGCCCTTTCAAAGCCGTCAGTCAAAAGTGGCAAAAAAGACGAAAACGTTCTTTAACTGTGTTGTATCCCCCAGCAGGAAAAGTACCAAAAACTTGTGTGCAGCGCTATTACTGCGTGCGATCCCTCATTATGGAGAAAAAACCGCACACGAGTTGCGCGTCTTTTGTTTGCACCAGTGTAATCCTCATGTGTGTGTTTTGATAGCTCTAGATGAGCTTTAATTTGCCTAAATGACTATGCCAAAAACCTTGCATATGACGTCACTTTCGAGCTACGTGATGCGGCCGAACTCTTGCTCTTTCTTATAATGTAGACAACTCCCAACTTTTTTTCTTATTGCTTTTTCAAAATAATTAGTATTTTTCTAACATTAAAATATAACATTAGAATAGAATGTAAGAGCGTTTAATGCTTGGGATGAATCAACACTGTAAGGCTCCAAGTATAAGAGTGTTAAAAGGGAGTTTTTTGGGATTCGCTACCGAATTTTTAAGCTGATACGACTGGACACTCATCTCTTGCCATAAACAAAAGGCAGGCAAAACACCCCTCGCTGGGTTAATAATAATGTGGCGCCGCCATAAAGAAACAGCTTCAGCCCGAGCGAGAGAGAGCGAGAGAGGGGCAATTGCATATGTACAAATATATGTATACTTGGCGCATTCTTTATGTATGCTGGCGTCTTGGAAAGAAAGGCGAGGAAAAGCAACTTGGTATGGAATGGACAACAATTAGAAAAGTAGTCTGCCAACTCGCTATGCGTTTTTTTATGAAAGGAAAGCAACAGTAGGGAGCATCAACAATAGCTGGCCATTGTCTTGTTATTACGTATCTCGAAACAAAACCCCCCGGTCCTCCCCAAATTACCAGATGAAGAAACGAACGCATGTAAAAAAAAAAAGAAATGAAAATAAAAAATACAATAAAGCCCACGGTAAAAAGCCCATGCATATTTGCTTAGCTTTCAGTTCTTTCCTGGATATATAAACACATAACGAATGCCCTAATAAAAATATAGCAAAAGGGTTATTAGCAGGGGGCCATCATGGGAGAGGTGAAACGAAGCAATTAACATCCCAGCTGCAGTTATATATGTTACTCCTGTGATGAAGTTGCTCCAAACGTAGGCTACTGGACGTTAATGTTTTTTGTTTGGTATTTTATTTTTCACTTAGAGCGAACGGCCTCTTTAAAAAAACACAGGCATATTGGTTGATAAAGGGAACCACGTTTTTTCTTCTTTTTTTTGGGGGGGGTCACCCTCTTTCCCACTGCTAACCTAACACCGGTGTTGAGTTAGCGTAACCCGGGTTGGCCTAACACGTGCTTCCATTGGTACATAAATAAGTAACCGGGTTTGTAGGATTGGTATCGACTTTAACCATAGATTGATACTGGAAAGCGTTCAATCGGACTGTATTACCTAATATCACACTAGAAATTTGTGAACAACAACAATTGAAACATAAAAACAACACAAGGAAAAAGCACATCCGATATTTGTTATGGACGAAAACGAAACGTTACGTTTCTTTTCGTTTACATAGCTAGAATGGAGCTTTTTATCGAGTGTCTCTTCTGCTCTCCATTTGATCCATGTTTCTTGGATTCAGCTATGTAGGCATGGCTTTCTAAACAACAACGGTTAATTTAGTTATAGTTTTTCAGTAAGAAACACTTTTATTTGTACTGTTTTTATTCCACTCAACTGAAGCGAAAACGAAGCTTGGCCCTAGGTAAAAGCAACGTTTGTTTACAATACACGTAACTCCCCTTCAACGCAAAAGCGCACAACGTCTCAACCCGAGACTTTGCTGGGTTAACCCCATTTCAAAATGGGGTTAACCCTGACGGTGTCTAACACCACTTTCAACCCAGGTTTGGCTAGTGGAAACACTCGGGTTAGTTAATCGGGGTTAATTTCGCTCGCTAACCCGGGTTAAGATGGCAGTGGGAACACAGCCTAAGATGCGCAGGATTATCGTGCGCCGGGTCAATATTACTATTACACTTTCAAAGCGTGGATTGTTATAGCTAAACAGGTTATTATCCTACTTCGACATCCTCGGTGGGGAAAACATGTAGGATCGAGAGTGTAACCAATGGACAACTCATCAAAGGCATTAGGCTTGCCGGATTGCCATTTTCCCCTGATTGCCACATAAGCGTTCCTAAAACTATTATACCCTTCTGTTGCAACACGAAAATTAACAAGATAAAAACAAAAAGTCTGAAGAAACCAAACCACTGTAAGATGCTTTGCAATTTTCCGTTTTCACTCTATAAACTCCTATTTGTCGCAGTGGAGACCAATCTAAGTGCTTTTTGCTCAGCATATATGTTCCACACATGCATCCAGCTTCAAGACCGCGCGATGTAATTACGTCTATAAGACGGACCAGAGTCAATGAAGCAAAGCGAGTAAAGGCATTGAAGTGTCTACGCATAAAACTAACTGCATAATGATACTGCACGCGCAGGTCAAGCTAAACGCCTTTATCCAAGCAAGTCATATATACCCCTCTGGTGAGAGCTAGTAGCCGAGCGAAGCAACAGTCCCCCAGACAAATGGTTATGGGCAAGTGGTAGCTTGATGACTTAACAATCGGGCCTGCGCGAAAGACGAGGGAAATAAAGCCATTTCATCTCCGATTCCCCGCGCGCAGCACACGGGTTTTTATGACTTCGGCTGTGATTTGAGAAAGCAAGAAAGGCATAACAGCGACAATTAAGAGGACATCTAGAAAAGTACTCCGAAAGGCTGAGGGTCATCCAAAGGGTCAGTCTTTTATACGAATCCTATCGTGCGACAAAAACACTTCCCAAGCGTTTAATCCCTTCCATCCCCCGTCTGAAAACCGTTCCTAAGCCCTCCTCCTCTAAAAACCCGAGGGTAAAGCAATAGAAAAGTAATATCGCATCAAGGGCTGTCCTATAACGAATAACTTCCGCAGCAGATCCATCTTAGAGAGGAGCGTTATGGTTCAACGGACGCCAAACAAAAAGGAGCTGTCACCACAGTGAGACAGATTACATCTGTCTGCCTGGTCATCTATTGGAAATCCCTTATATACAGTGGGCTCTGGATGGCGGCTGATTGGCAAAAACAGTCTTCATAAAGTATAACACATACTAAACGAAAAGCTCCGCCTTGCTGTTTACTCACACTTACACGTACATGCAGCCATAAGTTACAAAGCAAAAGTTTTAATGTGGTATAAAGAAACATCCACCCAGTTATAAACTCGTTCAAAGCGCTCTGATTTAAGATCCTGCTGCTGCTTTTGCGTCACAAGACCAAAGAGGCGGGAAGCAACAATAGAAAGCTGGGGTGTGATATAAAAGCCAAGCGGCACTTTCCTTAACAGTGGAGCCAAAGCGGAAGGCACTGCGTGTGGTCAGTAGCAATTGTTTCGACGATGAATGGCGGGATCGACCTCAAAGGCAGCCGACTTGCATGAAACACAAACCTGACCTCCGCGTAGTTTTGCTTGCTGTGCACTTCATATTCTCTTCCCCGGCTCTATCTCTTTCTCTCTCTCCCCTAGCACCGTCAAGGCAACAATTACCTGGCTCACAGATTCACCTATAGTCCCGACACAATTTGCAACCGACTAATAGTTTAGGAATTGGTATAGTCTCTCATCAGAGTTGGATCAAAAGAGTTTCCCGAAAATTTACTTTTATGATCCCCGGCTGGCTTTGCAAAAGACGCAGAAAAAGTGTCCTGCATTGTTGTCCTACCTTGAATATATAGCGCCGCTTTGAAATAAGCCAAGCTGGCTTTTTTGGGTAACTTGCGAAAGACTCTGAAAACACAACAGCCACAAAAGCACAAGTGTCAAGCAACTCGGGGCTTTTCACCCAAGCGGCAGCAGCTTCTCTTTGGGAAAAGGCGTTTAATAAGACAATAGATGAGCCAAGAATTAGACGGCACATTACAGGACAACTTCCGGTGCTTGTCTCATGTGTCTATGTGTGTGTGTGCCCCATCAAGCTGATGGCCAGTAAGGGAGTCTGTTGTTCGCTGCTGGGTGGTGATGAATGATTATCGAGAGGAAATTAGATCCAGCAGTGGACGTGTTATGTTAGGTACACATGTTATAGCATGAGACAAGACACGTCCTTTTTGGCGCTCTCCAAAAATCTATTAGCCGCCTTTTTCTTTCTCAGCGGATTAGGCAAGTTTTCACCCCTTGTTGGAACAGTCGGTTAGAACATCTACCACGTCCGTAAAAATTGCAGACCATCGCCGATTGTTTGTGCTTAATGCGGGTGGCCGAAACATTCACGATGTGGGGCGACGGAGAGCAGCGTTCATGCCGAAACACTTACCAGGAAAAATCTCCAGCACTCATTCCATTCCTCAATCCATTCCTGACATTCTCGATTCTGTCCACTTTTGAGAAAGCGGAACGCATGCCATTCGTTCAATATGTTTCCCTTGTGATACGCTAGTATTATTACACGGCTAAAAGAATGTGATTCCTTTGGCTTGTTTCAAGGGAAACTAATAAGCACTAAAAATCCCAAGTTGAAGACCGTGTACTGAAACCCCAAGCCGTTAAAAAAAGCCAAATCTGATATAAAATGGCTGGGTAATGGAATAAAATCGGATAAAGGTCGGTCCCAGGTGGCTCTCACACGGGCGGTTACGGTGCTAACAATCGAGAAATGGCATTTCTCCGCAGATATTGGACGGAAAATGGCCATGTCACGCTCTTCTCACGAACACGCCGCTTTTAAGATACAGAGACTCGCTCACATGGGATATATATTATATATCACATGGGATATATATTATATACATTCTTAACTGCAAGCTATAAAAGGAAATAAGAGAGGGAAGATGTGCTTGATGTGTACACAGCAACCATTCACAGAAGACTCGTTTTAAATGCAATTTTAAAGGTTCTTAATATCGGCTGCCACCCCACACGATCCTTTCCTCCTATCAGCTATAAATGAAACTCTTCTTCTTCCATTTTCCGTTTCTGTCATAGGCAACTACGCTTTTTTACTTATACTTGGGACTTGTAAACCCATCCTACCGACACCCAAGAAAAAATAAGAATAAGAATAACATCGCTAATAAAAAAAGAGAGGAAGTGTATAAGCAAATTTACGTGATGCAGAGCGTGACGGGAAAAGGGAAATGATGATCTACAATTGGTCTGGTTGCGCTCTCATGAGCAAGTTGCCCATGGAAATTTGGTAAGTTGTTGGCTGTGGCTTGCTGCCTGTTACGAATTATTCGTCAAATATCAAAGGAAGAAGGCGGGCCATTCCACTACATAAAAACGTATACCATATTACACGACAGCACAATGGCGTCCGTAAAATGTAAAAAAAAGACGGGGGAAAAAGCCTCATTTCGTTTCCGTGTATTGCAAAAGTCTAACGTGGCTGCAGCTCTTTTTTGGTACACTTTCCATATCACTGAAACAGAATACACCAGGGTCTGCATAAGAAGCGAAAGATAGCAGCCAAGAGCCCTTTTTCTCGCTTTGCGCCGCATAAAAATCCCCACCAGAGTTATTATATTATTATTATCATTATTAGTATGGTGGCTTTGGTGAGCGAATGAGGAGTGAGAAAGAGAACATTATGTATACACCTAAGGAAAAGGGCTTCCAAAAAGCCCGTCTCCACAACAGCACAATACTGCATTAGCACGAGGAGCGAGGCCCTTGAATGCCCGCAACACGATGGCTCTAACTGCGGATCTATGCTTGTTAAGACGAAATATAATGGAGCAGTTGTATGTTATTAAGAGAGGAGCAGACTTGTGCATCCAGGGAGGGGAGGGGGAGAAGGGGGTTGTATGGAAGCATGAACAGAAGCCAGCCAAGCAACACTGCGGGAATTTAAAAAAAAAACGAAATTTCCCCCTCCCCTTTTCTACAGGTAAAACACAAAAAAGTACTTGCAGCAGCAGTACCACCACCGCCCCACCAAGCCTAATGCATCCTCCGCTTTTTTTGGCGTGTTAAAAGTGTAACACGGGTATATGAGTTATCCAAAGGGATATGTTTCCGTCAGATAGAGCCGAGATGACGCTCTCTTTAAGTAACCCAGGCACCTTTTACCTGAGCGTATTTTCAGACAAGCTGAAAAAGCAAAAGAAAAGGTACCTCCTAAAAGAGAAAAAAAGGAGTTGGTGAACAACACCAAGAGTATGGTTGAGTTTGGCGCAGGTAGAAACCAACTCGCGGGCATGAACCTTTTAATACCACTTTTTCCCCATTTCCCATTTTTCTTTTTTGTCTCGGGAATCTTAAAAAAGTAGAGAATTCTACAAGAAGGGAGATTGAATTACCTCGTGCTGTTATTAAAGAGCAATCTTCGTCGTAAGGTGTGACGAGAAAAGCCAAGGGGGGCCTTTGTAAGACCTACTCGCTGTATATAATACTTTTGCTACCTAACAGCCAGCATAGACTGCTGTCGACTCTTGCTTATATGCTTAGGCCAATGTCTTTGGCGAATTCACAGTAAATGCTATGCCGTTTTCTGGCTCCGAGAACAAAAGTTAAATCTCGCCAAAAACAAGCAGTTCGGCCTCCATCGTCTTGCAACACAAGCCAAGCTGACGCCCTTTTTCATTTCCGATCAGGCTTCCGACGAGAAATGAAATCTGGCACAACTAACATAATTTCGTTAGTACAGTACATGGATTAGGCCCCGATAAGACTATGTGAATTTATTTTTTTACTTCACAAGTGCATACTTATGTTCTTCACGGCTGCAAAATGTATAATACGCACAAATTTGCTTCACTTGCCATCCGATATTTTGGAATTGGGGTGATCAATCCGTTATACTGCAAAAATAAATAAATAAATAAAACAATAAGAGGCAAACCTTAGTCGGACGACTTATAAAAACATAATGCTTTTAAGGAAACAACGACGATGTTTACTCCAAAATCTAGAAATGCCGTCAACTAGGTTAAAGCCATCATGAAACCATGACAGATTTTAGTTGTGTAAGCAACGAAAGATGTCTACATGCTCGATTGCGGAAGTCTCTTCAACAAAATCTTAGCAAAAATTGAGCTACCGAAAGCATAATATTTACTACTCACCAACACAAGTGACGATAAGAAGAAACGAAATGCTTACGGAAAACCAACCCCGAATCGTAAAAAAAAAAAGAACTGATTGGCGAGGAATGAAGCAAACGGGGTTTACGTCAATAAGATGATATTTTCCTAACCCGTGGGAACTGAAAACGGTTCGCGCTCTTCATTTGCCTTGCTTTGACGTGGGTGAAATAGCTTCCGATCGAGTCACGGACTCGGGGATAAGGTTCGCGTCAATGGGTGAAATAGCTTTCCCCCTTAAAAAAAAGAAAGAAGAATCCCCGAAGATATGGACAGACAAGAGTTTCTAAACGTTTGTCAGCAGCACGGGTAACACAGGAGGCGGTTCCAGGGGCCAAGACCCATTATACAACAGACAGAATATTGCACTGTTGTAAAAATAAAAGTCTGGAAGTTGGCCCAAAGCAGCGAAGCTTTGCTACAAAACTCGTAAACCATATACCTTGTAAAATACTGACCATGGGACCCAGACGAGGAAAATTGGAAAATCTGGGGGGAACTTTACCGTGTTGTGCTTGACCAACAAGGGAAGGCAGAAAAAAGGGGGGTTGAAATGGAGAGGTCCTGCCATAAAATCATTGAGGACAGCAATCCAGCTCCTGGTGCCTTAAAATTTCTAAGTCTTTTTAAAACGGCCGTTTCAAACGAGCTGATATGACGGAATGTTCGGGGTGAGACTTCTTTCCCCATTGTTTTTCCCCCACTGCTTTACGGTTAAAGTAACAGTCGCCTCAGTGAAAAACATGCATGGGACGGACTATACAGTATAGCTTCCCCGCTTGCCGTTCAACAACAAATGGGTACGCGATATCCTCACAGGGGCCGTTTCTTTTCTTCCATAAGCGATTTAGAACTCGGCCAGTCCGACCCGCAAGTTTCTTCACTTTTATGCAAATGCATGTATAAATACATTCGGCATAACTTCGCTCTCGACTGTTTGGGAAGCTAACTGACTTTGGGGTGGGAGCAACAAGATGGCGAATTTGGCTGGGTTGGTTGTAAAATGCCTCGCTTTGTAACAGCGCAGGCAACAACAAGAAAAAAAAGTGAACCCAATCTGCGGGTCACTTCCAATTTGTCCTCTTTTGCCGAATTCTAGAGCTGAGAAAAGGCACTTGGGGTTTCCAAGAGGTATCATTCAGTGGAAGGTTCTTCTTCTTGACCATTTAGGTCCGGGGAGGGGGCTTCCGAACAGTATAGAGCACCGTTTTTAAGTGTGCAGCGGTCCTGATCCGTCAGACAGTGGCCTAATGGCTCAAGTTCCGTGGAACAATATTACTCCACATTGCTACCGTACCGGTTTGTTACTCTTCTTTCCCCTTTTTCTATTCCTTTTAACACCCAGAGAAAAACAGAAGAGCGCACCAGCGTTTTACGACACTCGGAGGATCCGTGGGAAAATCTGTTGTTGGAGCAACCAAACGGGAGTGTAATAGATCTATATACACCAAATCGGGCAGAAAAGAGGACTAGTAGCGGACCTAAAGTCATTTTCAATGGCATTACGACAACGGGGAGGTGCCCCAACAGGTGACAAGAGGCAGAAAATGCGGCGTTGGCTATGCTCGACATGGTGCGTACAAGGTCTCCCAAATAAATACGGGATAAATAAACAGGCCGTGCTACCGTAGCAAATGAATTTTTGCGGGCCACAATTATGATCAAACTTTGGAGAATGTGCCCCTCAAGTCTTTTCTCCAGATATGGTTAAGTACTAGATAACACTGCGTGTAATGTACCGGCAGGGGAAACTCGTGCAGATCGAAACCCGGGAAAATTTGTAATGCATTTAAATTGCGCGGAGCATTTTGGCACGAATCAGCGTTGCTAAACAGTGAAGAGATATATAAACGGCATAGCTTACAAGCATCAGTCAAGGCAGGCGGATGACACTGCAACTGATGTGCATTAGATTCGCTGAGGAGAGATCACAAGCTCTTCCCCAGTCACTCTTTTTTTGTGCGCGTTATATGTAACCAGGCGGGTTTCAATATAGCTCTTCGAGAAGCCGACGTCTGTTTGGCCCCCATACGGATGGGCAGAATAGACAGTCCGCGAGTCGTAAGAAACAGACAGGGACAGCACACAAGTCAGACGGATTAGTTAAGCTTTAACCAACTAGGTGACTTTACGACTTTACACGATAATGTACCGGAGGCTGGCTGCTGATCTGAGCTATTGGGTATATACACTGTTAGATGTTTTAAGATACCGTCTGCGCGCTGAAGACGCTCTTTCAGGATGCAAGGGAAAAAACAAAAAAAAACTCGATAATCCAATTATTTTTTTATCCATTAGAGGCTGATGACAAAAATGCAAGGAAGCAAGTCTTGGAGGCTCATTTGGATATAAAAGTGTCGTATGCGGCGCGCATCTGATGACCGCATGCGGTGTAGGTATAGCGTCACAAACGGGACATTCATTACGTTCCCCAATTTCCTTCCGCGTTTTCCTTTGCTCCGGCGTAACAACCAAGAACATGAAATATACTCAAGATGCACTTAGCCGTATCCTCATAAAGCAAAGGAAAAAGGGAAAAAAAACTTCATTTCCATACCAGCGAACTGTGCAGCTCTCCCTGCACGATGAGGGCAAAAAAAAAAATCGGGGGTAAGTGGGTGGGTGGAGGGAGAAGGAAGAGTACAGCAATTCTCTCTCTCTCCCTCTCCTTGATGACTTGTCTCTCACATGTCCCCATGCACGATTCATTTGTATAAAAGAGAATATCGTCCCTCCCTATACCGTGGCCCATCAGGGATGATGAGCTTCCTCCTCCTTTTGGTCGAAAATTTTGTTGGGGAGGGAAGTGTGTGGGATCCGCCGCGTAACACCTGGGCCACGAAACACAGGGAGAGGTGAAAGAAAATCCCAAAAGACCTTATGATACTCTGCGAAGCGGAAACAATGGAAAAGGTGTCAAAAAGAAACGCCTCTTCCCGTGTCCGAATCCACCAATCGTCAGTTGTGGGACTATCAATTCCTGTTGCGATTGGGGAAGCCGCGGGACCGGGATGCTGGGTTGCCGAGTGGCCAAGGCGAACAATTTTTAAGCTCTCGACGCAGGTAGTCCATGGTTAGTCAGTGTTGAGAACAGGGTCGGTGACGGATCAGAAAAGCTGACAGTGAGCCAAGGTCCTCAGTGCAACCCATCCTAGAGTGCATTTATATAGCCTTAAAAAAATCTTTCGTAGCATACTGCCCAGCCATTTCGGTAGATTCACAGAAAAGTTTTAAAGAGACGAATTGACTATTTTAATACGAGTGCTGTTGCCAGTAGAGGAAAGTTACGGGAAAGTTTTCATTGCTACGTGTTACAGTTTAAAATCCAGTGCAACAGCCGGGTGCAAATTCCTTCGCAATTGAGTACCAGAGTGGCAACGATTCCAGTTGCTTTCCAAGTGGTGTTATTGGTCAAAAGATGACCGTGACTGGCTTGGGGATGATGCGACCATGTTTTGCCGGATATCCCTTCCAAGGTAAAAGAAAAAATTTAAAAAACAAACAAACAAAAAGCAAAAGCAGCATGTACTATTTCCATCCTAAGTTAAGATTAAAGATAAAGAACGCATTGGGTTAGTTTAATAATAACTTATTGTCATGGTAGGACATATAACCTCAGGTATATCGGAGCATTCTTTCTTTGATATCCTTTGTGACAAGACAGCAAGAGTGTTACAGTCTTGCCATTCATTCAGTTAAACATATCGTATAGCCCCAAAGGCCCAGATGGAGTGAAATCTAAAACCTAGCTGACTAATTTGTTTCAGGCCAGGGTCGAGTAAACCAATTGGGGGGCGTCTTCATTAACGGTCGCCCTTTACCGAACCACATTCGCCTCAAGATCGTGGAATTGGCAGCCGCCGGAGTGCGTCCGTGTGTTATTTCTCGGCAATTAAGGGTGTCCCATGGCTGCGTCTCCAAGATCCTTAATCGGTACCAAGAAACGGGTTCCATTCGCGCCGGAGTCATCGGAGGCTCCAAGCCCAAGCTGGCTACTCCTGAGGTGGAGCGCAAAGTGGACGACTACAAACGAGAGAATCCTTCCATCTTTTCCTGGGAAATCCGCGACAGGTAAAAAAAGCTCTTGACCCTTTCCATTTCAGCCCAGCTTCATTTACAGCCCCCCACAAATTCAGAAACTAAAACGTTTGTCGTATTGTTGTTCAATTTCAACAGGCTCATCAAAGACGGCGTTTGCGACCGCTCCACGGCGCCTTCCGTCAGCGCGATTTCGCGTCTTCTCCGCGGCAAGGATGACGACGATAAAAGCCACGGTAAGCACATTTTTTCTTTTCTTACTAAAGCTTCTGTTCGGTTGGCACGATTTCTCCCTATTACTCTCTACTATATGCATTCCTGCGCTGGCGACAAATTTTTCCGAGAGCATGTCGCTACACCGTTTATATACATTATAAACGACGGGTCATGAATTCACATGAGCAGAAGCCAAGCTCCGATAACGCACGCAGCTTGGATTTTAACATACCCCGCAATAATGTCGCGGTGGTCCCACTGTTTTACGCATGGAATAAGCTTTTTTTTTTTTTTTTAAGGAGAAACTTTTAGAGTAATTTGCTGGGTTTCTCAATGAGTTTAGGGGATCGCTTTTTTTGCTGGTTCCCTTTTTCCCCCATTCTTCATCTCGGAAAAAGGGAAACCAGATGCGAAAAAGATCTCTGCTGTTTTACATGATTGAGAAGGGGTTCAAGTTTCAGCCGGCGGGGTGTCGGCACTTTGAAACATGTCGCTCAGGATTTCATGATCAGCACACAGGTGTTGGTGGCTACCATTCCTGGGGTGCTGCCCTTTTGTTATCCGAGCCCTCATACATTACTGTATATATAGTAGAGCAGCAGCGGTTCTGATGCTCGACGGCCAACAAAAGCCACTTGGCCGAAAAGCCAACAGCACAACAAACAGCAGCTCCAAAGAACCGCTACCGCCAAATTGGTTGACACGTCCTTTTCCCTATTAGCACAAAGCCTTAATACCTTGTTTAGCGAAAGACTTAAAAGAAACCCCCTATTGAGATCTAGAGCTTAAGCCAGTCTGAAAGGACCCTGCTAGATACATTCAGGTGAATCTGCATGCGAAAAATCACCGCGGTAGTAAGAGATTTTGTTTTTAGTACTATAGATAGTAATACTCCAGTTTTAAAATCTAGAATGTATTTTGCAGCTAAAAAAGAAGCAAAAAAAACTTTTTCATTGGGACACACACGCAGAGCTCGGTATCTTTTTTACATTTTCGGGTTGATGGTGGTTTTGAAAATTCTATACAAATTCGATCCACCTGAACCATTAAGACCAGTCTTGCTCGTCTCTCTCTTTATAAGCACTGTCTGTATAGCAATGTTGCAACTTGAAATGAAAATTAGTTTTAAAATGAAGAGGAAAGACCTATCAAGGAGATAGAGGAAGAAAGTGAAACAACTCATTCAAACTGAGCTAATTAAGAAAGAAAAAAGAACTCGGAATGATTGATGTCTCCAAATTAGGGGCCAAAGGCAGCAACAGCGACGCCTCCGATTGCGAATCCGAACCGGGCATCCCATTGAAGAGAAAGCAGCGCCGGAATCGCACCACCTTCTCGGCGCATCAGTTGGACGAATTGGAAAAGGCCTTTGAGCGAACGCAATACCCGGACATTTACACGCGAGAGGAACTGGCCCAGCGCACCAAGCTGACGGAAGCTCGCATCCAAGTTTGGTTCAGCAATCGCCGAGCTCGCTTGCGCAAACAGCTCACGTCATCCACGACGGGATACAGCAATTCGGCCGTCAACGTAGCCTTGCAGAGCTTGTCCATGGGCGTGCCCTTCAGTCATCCTTCCGCGGCGTCGGCGGCGTCTGCTTACGGATTGCCACAAGGACTAGCGGCGCACCATGCCCATCACCAAGGCATCAGCGCTCATCAAACGCTTTCGCATCACCAAAGCAGTCTTCAGCCTTTACACGCTGCAGCGGCCGCTGGACACGCAGGATTAGCAGCCCATCATCACCATCATCCTCATCACCCGCATCACCATCAGCCGGATCACTACGGCGGAATTCATTCGGGTGAGTTGAAGCCTCTTTCCACTTGCTCTTTTTCCCCTCTCCTTCTTCTCCAAAAACTCAGAGTTTGTCAATTTCCAATCTTTGTTTCTCCCTTTCTGCAGAGGCGACTTCCCTGTACTCTGCGCATCAATTGGTGACACCTTCGTCAGCTAATACCACAACAGCCATGCAGCCTCCCCATAGCTCCCCCTCTTCTTCTCTGGTGCACGGCTTATCCATGGATCACCGGAATGCTGTGGCTGCTGTATCAACTTCATCCGCCAGTGTAGCCGGGACTGGATTCCAAGTACTGGCCAATGCAGCGGCCGGATCAGCCTACGCTTCTCATCACTCCCATCACCACCCACAGGTAAATATTCCAGTTGACGTGTGTGCTCTCCTCGTTTCGATAAAAAATAAGACTTTTCTTAAGGGGGGGTTAAATAAGGCCTTTGGGGATAACGTTTGCATAACAGCTCGATTCTTTTGTTACAACAGGCTACAGGTGTAATGGCTCCGCCGACGTACACGTCAACGCATTCAGATGAGAGTTGGAGTTCTATGAATCTGGGCCGCAGTGTTGGTATTGGCGGCGGTAACAGTGCGCTAAGTGCCGGTACTTCTGCTGTGAGTGCGGCCAACAACATGGCTTCTACTGCCACTTCAATGGCGACGGCGGGAAGTGCTTTTTCAGCCAGCGGTAGCTTCGTGTCTCCTGCCGGTATTGCTGCTGCAGCGGCTGCCGGGCGTTCGCATCCTGCCTTTTCCGGCATGTACGGCTGGTATTGAGAAAGCCAAGAACGGGGAGTTAAAAAAAAAAATTACCACTGCCACGGAAATATGGCTCCAAAATCCTGATCTCTCGGACATGTAAAATGGGTTGAACAGTGGACGCTTGACGTGAAATCCCGAAAAATTTTGATTTTTCTTTTGACCAGTGCGAAGCTATTCAAAGCCAGCAGTGTTTCGTACTGGATATATCGGCAAGCAGAAAAAATATGAAGAGCCGTTTTATATATAGATATAGCGTACGTTTTGGTCAGTAATATCTCGGTAAGAACGGCGGTTCTTACTTCCGGATGATGGCAATCTCGAGTGATGGAGGTGATCCGTTCAACATCGCCCAGTGATGCTCTAGTACTCACAGTTTTTACTTTGCATGTCCAGTCGTACCTTTTTCTCCCTCCGCTATATTCTCTCTGTCTCTCTTTCTTTTGCCCCCTATACATTAATGCTGTGTCGTAGATACTGCTATAGGACTTCGTTTTGTTTTCTACCATTGGTTGCACCAGCGGACACACACACACTCCCTAAGTTCCTTAGTTGGCCTTTCTCATTCAACTGTCTGCCTTGAGGGTCAACAAATATCCCTTCCTTTATTGTTTCTTTGTACAAGTGAGCATCTCAGCTTCTTCAGTGTTCAAATTAGCCGGTGAGGTGATGTTATACAAGTATTATGCTGCTATACTGTTTTCTCACCCTGTCACTCGCCAGAATACAAGCTCTTATCCTAGCAGAAATCCTTTGGAGATCTGGCCAATGGCTTTTTATAATTCATTTCAATCATAGGGTATTTGGCCCCAAACTGTGTTGGAAATGAAACGTTGCTTAGAGTGGAGCAGCCCAGAAGATGACCGTTATCATGGTTATGAAAGAGAAAAAAGGCGCCGACCCCTGAACGAAGAGGGGGAGGAGGGGTTAACACAATTCTCGCCTTTAATAGGTACTCGAGGTGGATCTACAACCCACAAGTGCTGGTTTCAATTAAAGAGGTGGGGATGGGGATGAAACCCCGCACCTGGCCTCATGTGCCGCGCGGCTTTTATGAATTACAAAACGAGAGACAGAAGGTCTACGGCCAAAGCTCCACAGAAAAAGAGGGGGGGGGGGGGTTAACGACGAAGGTTTAGAACCATAATATATACCTTTGGCGAGATGAGTTTCCACTCTAACAAGAAGCTTCCGTTCCAGCGTCACCTTATACCTGACTTAATCATACAGCGACGGGATCCGCTGTAGCTTCATTAAATTACGACACTAACCCTCGGTAGGATTTATGACTTTGGCTCTTTTTTGCTGCCTAATTCACACCTAGACTTATTATACGACTAACCCCTTCGAACTTGGTTACCCCTTTCCTTGACTTGATCTAGGCGAGGGTGCTGGACTATCCATAGGTAAGATAAAGATGGGGGCCACAAGAAAATCTCACCAAGTTCTAACCGCCTGCCCTTTTTATTGTTTTTATTCTGGGACGCCGTTTTCTAATCCGAAACCGCTGCATCATTCTCGGCCAAACGGAGCTGAATGAGACTTTTTCATTCATTTAAAAAGACAAGAGAAAAGGGGCTCTCCCTCTGTTCTATTCCCTGGCGCTGTGCAGCAACAGGGACTGGCCAAGACAACCAGTTTCCCGCTTAATTCTTCTGCTCAGGAGTCTCTCTCCGAACGCTATCAATGCCCAAACGATTCTTTTTTTTACCTCTTTGAACACTGGGGACCGGAAATACCACGGTAGCCGGAGCGGGACAATGGACGACCAACATGCAATCAGAGCAGCATGATGACTTGGCTTTTTGATACTGGGGCTTCTGGGTTTTCCTTTTGCTGTAAAATTCCAATTCCCTTTCCCCGTCGAGTCACATTTTTACAAGGGACATGGCCCAGAAAGTTTGATGAGGTTTGAAAATTCAAAACATGGATTTCTGAGGAAATTTCCTCCCTTACCCAAACTCACACGGCTCTTTCTGTGTCTTTCTTTTTTCTTCCTGACTTAAACAGCGAATTCACGCCAAGAATGATCTAAAACGAGGCTTCAGATTGAGCTCTTTTTTCGACTTTTCCTTCCGAGGCCGCCAGAAGTTGCCTTCCATGTAACAAGACAAACTAGTGTATGCAACTTTTTCGGACAAAAGATGTCAAAGTTTCCGGCCCTACCGTCCAGCGATCTTCTGCTTCTCACATTCCGATCCACTATTTTTGAACTACGATAAAAATAAATAAATCATAAAAGAGACAGGGGATAATAAAATAACCACACACAGCCCCCCTCCCCCCGCTTATTGCCTATCAATTACCAGGCAGCTGTAAAGCTGGGGAAACCTGATCTACATACACACGCTCCCGTGGCTCTCGTGTTATATTTCTCACCTGACAGACAATTAATCAGAAAAAGGCCGTACAACAATCATTCCGCACGTCCCTGTTTCTCTCCTGAACACCGCCACTAAGCTTCCCTACGTTTTCCCAGTGATCTCAGTCCTTTACACAGTCCTTGACTCGCAAAGTTTCCGCCTCTCAAAACATAAACTCCCCTGCCGATTAGTTGCCCACTTCCTGTGATACAGCAAGTTCCCTATAGAGCCACTAATGCCAATAATAAGCTCAGTCGTAAGTACGCGTTTCAGCTGAACAAAAAGCCCATTCCTTCACAAATCAGACGGTTAATGGTATGGGTGGTCTCCCCCCTTCGTAAGTTTATACAGCAGTAGAAGTATCTATAAGGCAACATATGTGATTGAGATTTCACAGCGGAAGGAGAAAGAAACACACATAATTTTTACGGTAATTAAGTCTGACAAGGGCGGGGTACATCAGGTTCGCTATGCAAGACACACACACATACACATCTAACCCAAAAGCCGCACCGCTGCAGCCCTTTGCGAGCATCTATTACAATGACAGACGACTGTTGAGCTTTCGGACCTCCCACAATGCGACGACTCCTGAATACGGGCACAAGAGCCGCTAGTTACCGAGCTAAAGAGCAGGGCGATGTATCGCAGCATTCCAATTCAACTCAACAGAGATGGATCCTATTGAACGGCGAAAACTCGTACAAGTATAAACTCCTGTTGTATAAGAAACCTCAAAATGATTTTCCGCTCAATAGGGTTTGATGGCTATGAAACCGTTTTCAGGAACACATGCCGAAAAAGAGACAGTATTATCTAAGCTGCTGTTCGAGGGGTTCGGAAGCCTATATCTATCGGTTTATATACACCGAAGGTTCTCTGAACAGCGCGAGAGATCTTTCTGGTCTCCAACCAGCAACTCTGTGATTATGTTGCCTGACATTTCTCTCAAGCAAGTATGTGGCTTGGCTCCGCTTCCCATCCAGAACCAATGCATATTGGTTCCAGTTAACCGGTAACTTCACGGGGATTAATTATAGAACTTTACACGGCTAACTAGAGAGCAGCTGCCGCAAGATATAACAGTATCCTTCTCCCGAAAACAGCCAAGCAAACTGCATTTCGTAGAGCAAGAGACTATTAAATCAAAGATACAACGAAACGAAAGTGAAATATTAAAAAAATAAAAAAAAAAAACTTTGACAGAAGCCTTGGATATGACATTACTCGGGACTCCGCCTCCTTCTGCTGGTCGCCAGGAAAGAAGCATATGGTTGGGAGACGGGGTTCGTTGGATTTCGGTTTGAAATGTCCATGTCCCGGCATACTCATAAACATATGTTCCCAAGATCCGACATCCACAGTCACATATACATACATATATAGTCCCCTAACAAGAATGCTGGATCGGGGTGAAAATACACACACATAGCACATTGCTGGCTCCCTGGTATGCGGCCACCACGAGTTTTCTTTGGCATTTTCTTTTCAGCCCCCCGAGTTTTGACTTAATGAGAATGCGAGCTGACCAACGACCCGTAGCAGGTTTTTACGATTGGCTCGAGGAAAACGAGTCTATTTTCTAGTCCGTATACTGCCACAAAGATTCTTGGGAGATGTAATTAGTTTTAGTTTGGCGTTTTCTTTTCTTTCCTTGTTATTTTGCTTTCGACCTCGAAATGAAATTACATTTGCGCAAAAGTTTATGCTCCATAGCCCGCTCTGACGGTCGTCAGCTTATTCTTCTCTCTCAAGTTCTCAAAAGGATTATATAAGGGGAGCTCCCCGAGGTGAGAAGGGATATAGGTTATGCCATCAAGCAGTTGGCTGTTTTGTCTGAGGTATATTACAAGGTAGGAGAGGGTATATACATAGATATATACACTATGCAGCCGCACATACAACAGCGGAACGAGGCAAAACGAGGGGGCCTTTTTTGTTCAAGACAGGTAGCCGAGAAGGCAACAGTAATATGTGGCGGGTTGCGTTTCTTATGATAATATCCGTGCGAGTTCTCGCGGGTTAGGTGTAATTCATGGCCATTTGGGATGACAGCCGAGTTAATTAAGCCACCTTGCTTGTCTATTAGCCTGCACTCGGGTGTATAAGTAGAGCGGCTCAAAAGAATATCAGACAACAAAACTTGGGACAGGAGAGACAAGATTATACCGGCAGAGTAGTACAGGGGAGGAGAAAAAAAAACGAAAGACGCACCGGACGCCCCATTCAAAAAGTAATCCACCGCTACCAGCGACCAGTAGCCAGTCCTCAGGAACAGCATGATGTGACCCAGACGGGACTCTATAATTTCCAGCAGCAATCAGGGAAAAAAACTCGCACAAGTGGCTCTCTCGCATTTCCACTGGCAAAACCAGCATTACTGTATATTACATGGCCAGGCAAATTAATTCTGATTCGGAAAAGTATCCTTCCTATACGCCATCATGCCAAAGGAGCACTAATGCAACTGCCATGCAAATCTCCCCACCAGGAAATCTCGGATCGAAAAGAAGAGAAAATTACAGCAGGAAAAGTTAAAATAAACCGGTCTACGGCTCTTGCTTATGAATTATGGGGCGAATTTGTTATTTGTCACGATTTCAGGTTGCATTCGAAATGCTCGTGAGAAGCGCACGAGGAAAGAAACAACCTCCCAGATATGTACGGTGCTCCAAGTACGACAGAAACGGGAATGAATTTCCCTGCACGCGTTATAAAACACAAATTTGCATGTCATTAGAAAAGAAAAAGAGAACCGAAACTCGGATCGAAAACTGCCCTACATATACAGGGTGACACGGACGTTGCAAAGAGGAAAAAGAAAACGTCAATCTCCACTGGCCGGACAACCCAACCTCACGCGGAACAATCTGTTCAGGAAAAACCATTCAACCGCGAAATTTTCAAACACAGAGAGAGAGAAAGAGAGAGAGAAAGAACTTGGGTGCTTGGTGCGAAAAGTAGGCGTCGTAATAGCGTCTCATAAGTAGAGATGCTGTGTTTCGTTCACGATAATATTTACGCAGTCTGGGTCGTGCTATACAATGACATTCCCCCCCCCCCTACTCTCTCTACAATTAACTATCAGCCCCCAAACCATTCTGCAAGAAAGCAAGTGGGATAGGATAAGGAAAATGAACCCAAAAAACTCGTCTTGTGCCTATTTTTTTTTTTACCCCGGGCTATACTCTGTCTCCCTAAAATGAGGTTCGTAAATTAAAATTTACAGAATCCTATTAAGCTGCACGCAAGGCCGCGAAGCCCAGGACCTTGATGTTTCTTCCTTTTACTGTTGAATGCAGCCGAAAAAAAAAAAGAAAAGGAAAAGACGGGGAGCTCAGACCAGATTTCACTGAAAATAGGAAACAATTGAAAAATGAAACTTAAGAAAAGAAACAAGACCCTAAAGCTACTGGGCTAGCAAGATGACCGCGAGTTCTCCTTGGGGTCCTAAAGATGCGGATTTCCAGCAAACAAGTGTGTGCCAATGCCAGTTAACGGAATCCAAGGAGAAACTCCACGGTGACGAGCTACCAAGATGAGTTGCTAAGTGGCTATGGAGCTACTGTTATACTCATTAGAGAGCAAGCCTCAAATTTTGGTCGACGCCTCTATACAAAAGATTACTCTTCTATAATCCACTCTCCACTGCTGTGGCTTTTTGGCCCGAAGGATTAATGGAACCAGACGACTTATACACTTAGAGGATAATTACACATAGAAAAAAGAATTTTTGCTCACCAAGCCAAATGAAAGTTCGAGTCAATCTACGTCCAGATTGGCGCTTTCCCGCCAAAAACTTGGTTTATGCCAGGCATGCGTTTTACGCGTGGATTCCTTGAACAATGATAGCCTACTATAATGGACTATATTAGACGAGTATATAAAGTATATATTATATATGTATCGGATATAACGGATGCATGCAAAGGTTCTGCTGAGTAACTTAACCTTCAACACTCAATTGTGTTTCCCACCAACGATTGTTTTCACCGTATTCACACTCCTTCGTTTCGATTGCGCCATTTTCTCCGTTTTTTTTATTTTTAATATTCAATATAGCATTCGTAGGGAAATATGCTACAAAGATGGTTATGTGAAGTTGTGTAGAACAATCACTAGAGCAAAATGTCTTGTTGATTACAAATTTGATATGCAATCAAACGACAAACGGACAGGTTTTTGTATTCGAGGGAAAATGCAGCCATCTATGGGGAAAAGATAATATCTGAATCTGAAACTTGCACGGCGCAAGCTTTCCAAATAACTTTATATAGAAAAATAGAAGAAAGCAAGTATAAGCTTTATATGTCTATTCAGCAATATAAAGTTTTAAATTTAAAAACCTTTTACCGTTATAGAAAGTCAAACACTGAAAGACTAATTTAAAATCCTATCATTCCGTAATACTATGTGGCGGGAAAAATGGCACGGGAAAAAAAGGCTTTAAAATTCAATATCATGTAAAAACAGTGAGAAGGGAACACACCTAGAGCTTACAGACCAAAAATTATCATTATTTTGCTTTTAAAGCTTGGTAAATTAGCAAAAAAAGCTTCACATAAAATATTATAATATTGTTTGGTAGTGCATATTGGGACTTCCTACACGTATAAATAGACTTTAAGATAATGGGAATGAGATAAATCGAGTGCAAAAAACTTTTTATTCAATTAGTATGAATTTCCGATCGTCGTCGATTAGAAGACTTAAGAAGTAGTTGCTAGTTTCACACACAGGTGGTATACTTGGAAATTTTAGGTAAATCATTAAAATTCAGTTCTTCGCATGATGCTTAGCTATTCCCTGAACCGCGAACCGGTATGACTGCCATTGTTGTTATTATTCCGTGCTGACCGACGCCTTTTCAACATTTCAGTCAATAACGTTTTATTTTCTTAAATAAGAGTTAGTTGAGGAAAACATTAGCGTGTGCGTCCATTAAGCCATGCAAACTATTAAGTGTGTCGTGGTCGGGGACGGGGCAGTCGGTAAAACGTGCTTGCTAATTTCTTACACAACCAATAAATTTCCATCAGAGTATGTTCCTACGGTAAGTAATTCATTCGGCGAGATTTTTTTTTTAAAAAAGCGCTTTTAAAACTCTTTTTTTTTTCTAGGTCTTTGATAACTATGCAGTGACAGTAATGATTGGAGGGGAGCCTTACACACTGGGTTTGTTTGATACGGCTGGCCAGGAGGATTATGACAGGCTGAGACCGCTGAGTTATCCCCAGACGGACGTTTTTCTGGTTTGTTTTTCTGTGGTCTCTCCCTCGTCATTTGAAAACGTGAAAGAAAAGGTAATTTTTCCTTACGCAACGTCCAACACTGAGATAACGCGTATATTTGTGGTAGTGGGTGCCCGAGATTACTCACCACTGCCAGAAGACGCCTTTCCTCTTGGTTGGCACGCAGATTGATTTAAGGGACGATGCTTCCACCGTTGAAAAGCTGGCCAAGAATAAACAAAAGCCTATTACCTTTGAGCAAGGCGAAAAACTAGCCCGGGAATTGAAAGCGGTCAAGTATGTCGAGTGCTCAGCACTGACCCAGGTGAGTTGATCCTTCGAAACCCTTCTCTTGGTTTGTTGCTGGTTTTACCTTACACCCGGCGTTTCGTCTCTGTTTCTGTAGAAGGGACTCAAGAACGTGTTTGATGAAGCTATTTTGGCTGCTTTGGAACCCCCAGAACCCATCAAGAAACGAAAATGTGACCTCTTATAGACAGGTAAAAACTTCCACACACAAAAAAAGAGTGCAGAGTAAAGGTGGGCAGTGTTTTTTTTCTTGGGCCAGCGAAATAAAAAAATAAAGGGGAGAGATTTCATGTCTCGCTTTCTGTTGAGCCTAGCAGTCTCTGCATGATAGTTTGCATGTATGGGTCAATTGTTTTGATTCATATTCTTATGACTAATATGAGGCCAAGTTCTATCTTCTTTCACGTTTTCTCTTCCATTCTTTTTTATAGAACCTTGTTTTTTTCCCGTACATTTCTGTTTTTGGATTTAGGGAGAGCTAAACCTCACATCGTCAATCTTAAAAGAGAACGAGGGGTTACAAACTTGTTCTTGGTTTTCCTTTTGACAATTAGTTTGTCAGTTCTCTTGACTAAAAAATATGTGCCTATGTATGTTGGATTTTTTTCCTCCCCCCTCCCCCTGGCTGGAGCTTGCTACCAGTTTCTGACATTTTCGAGAGAATGGCGTGGGTCTAAATTGTAAACTAAACGAAGCAGGGTTCCGTGCGCGTACCAGTCTTTTCCACTTGGTCGAAATATTGACAACCTGAGGTTTTGATGGGCCATTTAAAAAGAAAGAAGAGGTTTAGTTCTCCTGGCTTTTTTGTTCTTTGTCTTTATGGTATTGTATTCCCTTGGGGGCTGATGAGCGTTGAAACGAGTACACGTACCATAAACACTTTTTTGCAATCAATTCATTGAAAACATAAGGACGTGATCTTTGCCGTAGGAGGCAATAAATTAAGTGCATTATTAAAGTTAAAGAAGCGTTTACAGATGCAAGAGGTGCAAAAGACGGATGGATGGATGTATGGGACATCCACACAAAAGTGTGGATGTATGGGACCCGATGGCAAAGGTTAACCCAGTAAACCGTTGGTACTGGCGCAAGATTGCTGAACGTAATTCAGACAAAAGCCCATATTGGACTCCTCCACTACAGCGGTACCGGAGCCTCCTTCTGTGGAATCCGTATGAAACCGCAACTCAAAAGAGGGAGAGTAGCCTGTGAAAATGAAAGATCATTATAATTCGCCTACTTCTCGTAAGTGCGTGGCATATGTAATCCATACTATAGACAGGTGCTGCCGCCGTTTTCGCTGTCACTGCATTAAAGTAGACCCCACAAAGTCTGGAAACGCAAGAAACTGGTGTGGTGGTGGTGGAAGTACTCAGAACGCTCGAGTCTACCTTGTCGGTGGCACAAGGGATTTGCAACCAGTCGTACAAGCATTCTGTATCAGCCAATGAGGTCGTGGCAGTAGTGCCGGCTAGACCCGAAATGGTGAAAGATGCAGTAGTGACAGTGTTGACACTGTCGGTGCAAGCCGAGTAACAGATACCACAGAAACCCTGGTTACGTCGAATGCAGACGGAGTAGTCCTGGTTTGAAAGCTGACGCCCACTTCCGCCGGTAGCCACCGTGACGGTCTTGTAGTTGAAACTCGTGATGGTGCCTGTTGGTTCGGTAAAGTACTGGAGGCAGTCCTGTGGTGCGGTTAGACGGCTGTCACAAGGGATTTGGGACATCTTGAGATTCCAGTAGCGAGTCATGTTGGTACCCGAGAGGATGAAGCCCAAGGACCAAGCATTGGTACCAGGCATCGCATCCAAGTAAACTACGGAATAAACAAGTTTTTTGCAAGGATGAAAAATATAGCCTGTAGTTAGCTTTTTCTTTAATAATTACTGTGCTGGCCAGCGTTGTCACCGCAAATGGCTGGTACATTGTTTGAAGCACCAGAGACGGTAAACGTGTCTAAAAGACACTTGTTGTCATGGGGCTCGTTCTGCGAGATGGTGAAAGTCAGGAAGTCCACTCGCAGCTGGCATATGTCATCGGAACACTTCTGGATGTTGACCATGCATTGACCCGCAGAGCTGTACCCAACAGTGGAAGTGCCTGGGTTCTGGAAATACGTACAGTTTTTGTTGGTCGTCTGCCCACACTTGGTAATGATGACTGTTGGGAAAGGAAAAAAGTCATTGGTAAATGACAATTTATTTACGGTAGACTTCGGTAGAAATCTTTTACTTGTGCAACAGACACCAAAACCGGAGGCACATGAACCAGATGCTGTTCCGCCAGCAACAGTACATTCCGCAGCCGTCATGCAAGTTCCGTTGAAGGAGTTGGTGCCGTAGCAGTTCGTGTTGGCGAATTTGATGACGGTGAACAAGGAAAAGACTAAACAGAGCGAGGGAAAGAAACAAGGTATTATGACTGTCTTTCTTACAGTCTTAAAGGTGAAATCTTTTATAATCTATTCGCCTTACATTTCTCTTGGCGATGGTCGGCGACTGTGCTGTTGTCCCCCACCTCGGCGTCCTCGTGGCTTCGGGCAAATACTCCTCCGAAGAGAGTGCCGAGACAAACGTACAAGAGAATACGCTGCTGCAAAGTCTGAAAAAAAAATATGAGGATTTGCCGTTTTTTCTTATGAACTAGACTTACCATGGCGAAGATTTGAGGAAGAATGATGACTTTTGGACCTTTCGTACGAGTACTTATACTCCCAAAGGAAATGCAATGTCTTGATTACAATAAAGTTATGTAGACTTCCTAGATCCTTCGGAAAGTCGAACCCTACGCCTTTTGGGTTTTACGCTAGGTGACTGTCTGACCGCCTAATTATCGCTGGTAACCTGTCAAACCTTTATGAATTGCATTGAACGTTCTCCAGGCCCTCATGATGAGGCAGAACTGATGAGGTTTGGATCTGGCAGGTTACCGGTACCGGGTACCGCTCAGACCGCATGCGACTTGGGCTTGTCGTATTTGGTACCTTCTGTCATTACCTCGTTTTATGCACATACAAGTATAAGTATTTATTATTTATGCATTATTAACTAGTTCTTGTTTGAACCCCGTATTCGCTACATAGTGCAATGAACACACATCCGTCAGCCATTGTCGCTTCAATCTTTCGTCAATTAGGAAACGTTATCTCTTGATAAGGAGTGGGATTCGAAGTTACCCCTCCAAGGATCAACAGACCTTGATATGCGGTCGTAATTAGTGGCCCCCTGATCAGGAGAAATAAAGCGTGATGGATTCATACCCATCTGTTGGACCTTGGCCAAGAAGAGTGCACTGGGAAACAAGAAGACCGCTCGGGTTACCATAATTCATGTATACTGTAATGTCTTGAAAAATGCGGATGAAAAGAG
The DNA here is from genome assembly GCA_022832235.1 of Lepidurus couesii. NCBI lineage: Eukaryota > Metazoa > Arthropoda > Branchiopoda > Notostraca > Triopsidae > Lepidurus > Lepidurus couesii. Next base: position 8,371 of record JAGJRP010000250.1, on the reverse strand, counting down.
ACACAACTAGCATACAAAGACAAAAATACGAAGTTAAAGGTCACAAAGTAAGGCAGCATATGAATGTCCGGGTAGCCACAATAGTCGAGCCAGTTTGTGTCATACATTCAATTTAAAAAATTTAGCCTATACTTTGGCGGCCAGTAACCCAGCGCTGCCTGCATCATTATTCCATCACTTTCAAGATACTACTGCTCGGAAGGAAAATGATCCGTAGGCGATACAGAGGGGCGGGGCTGTACAAACATTTACACGCACACACGTACAGTAACGAACTTAAAGATCGCTACATGGGGGTTTCGGAATTGACCAATCACAGTGCTAATCCCCTGTTTAGATCAATCCTGTCGTTTCTAATCCCCTCTTTAGACCAATCCTGTTAATTCCAAAACTCCCATGTAGCGATTTTTAAGTTCGTTACTGTACACACAGAGAAAACAAGGCAATAATTGTTGTTTTCCCGTCCCACGAGGGGGTAGAGAAAAAAATACGGAAGAAAAGGAAAACCCCATAAGCAAATGATTCACCCTGACGTTCCCTGACCACTGTGGCTGTCAATTTTTAGTTAATATATACTGCAGCCAATGTTTGTTGCACGACTGCCTGTCTTTTGGGCGAGTTCACATCAAGGAACCAGCCAATGTTATAGATTGCGAACGAGGAGGCTAAATCCCGTCACGAAGCGCGAATCTTTAGCAACCCCATTTGGCTGCCCACGTGGGAGGCAGCTTCGGCTGAGTCATCCAGCGAATCCAAATCCAAATCCGTGTTGATCATGGTCTGCTCTTGAAGCAACTGCAGATGACTGGCTGACAAGATCGAAGAAGGACCTTGCAACAGAAAACTTGCAGCTTTATTAGCGTTGGTTTTCGAGGGAAAGCGAACATTCGTATCATCCTGCCCTGCTTCCGCGGAAGGGGCTTCAGGTGTCGTTAACACTTCCGACTCTGAAATGCAAAGTGCGCAGTTTAGTCTACTGAGCGTTACATGGCCATACAGAGTAACAGGTTTTAGTGCAAAAAGTTAATTCTGAGATAGAGTTCTTGAGATAGAATACCTTCAAGTCTTCCAGGCTGACTATCAAAAGAATATGAGATTATCTATTGACTCGAAGCAAATTAGCCGAAGATTTAAAAAAACAGAAAGAAAAAACCATACCTTGATGAGCAACGTCCGGGTTGGAAGCCGAGGGCGTGGATGCAGAAACAACTAAGCTTTTGGTTCCATTCTAGAAAAAATAAGTTATTCAATAGGTGCTTTTTCTTACGTTGCTTACACTAATAAAAACGTATAGAGAGAGATTTTTTTAAAAAGTTCCATTTACTGTTGTTAAGGAAACTCGCACAGCTTTGCCAGGATCGGGAACCTGAGAGACAGGCGTGGATACTGGCGTGGATCCTTCCTCCGGCTTCACATAACCTCGCAGATCTGGAAAATGCAACTCACGAGTATTTTTTATCAAGTCTTCCAAAGAAAAAAACGCCGCAAATGGCATTACCAAGGAGGCTGGGAGGAACAGGTCCGCACAAGATATACAAACAGTTCATACACACGCCCCCTTGACTGTATGGGTTGGACTTGACCGCTCCACGTTTCCCACTAAAGGATCCTTTGATCTGAGATGATAGAAATTGTAATTTGGGGGTCTCTTGCTAGCTTACAGCGTAACTTACGTCTTCATTGGTGGTTTGATTGGAAGTAGTCAAATAGGTATGAAAGCCTGCAAGGCCCAAGACGCTCCAGATACAAAGGAAACAAATTACTGCCACCAGCACGGAGGCAGGCGACTCTTTCAATGACTCGAGAAATTGGCGATCCCGAGCAACTAGACACATACACAAAAAACAACAAACCGTTAAGTAAACCCAGGAGATATAGATGATAAGGGGCGCGTGATAAAGATAAAAGATCCGGACTTACGTAATACTAGGTGAGTGATGGCGCACGCAAACAAAAAGACGCATAAGAATGCCAAAGATACAATGAAGCAGTAAAAGTACCGGTAGTTGCGTCTCCCTACGCAGTTGCCCACCCAAGGACAATGATGATCGAAACGCTCTGCAAGAAAAGAGAGACCCACAGTTGGCGATAAACGTGTAGCTTGAGTTGTACTTGCCTACACAGTTGTCACAAATACTGCAGTGAGAAGCTCTGGGGGGCCTGAATATTTTGCAAGTAAAGCAATACTTGAGCTTGACCACCTGACCCCCTACCAATACTTCCTTCGTGCGAGGTGGTGGCCTGTACGTTGGGGAATTGGCGCCATTGGGTACTTCTATAGACAGGCAAAAGACAAAGGTTGAACGGATGAATAACGAAAGGCCTGTTGAAAAGAAAAAGAAATGAGCTATGAGGTCTTTTACCGATTTGTCTTTCTATGTCGGCAGCTTCATCGTTTGTTGCTCGAGGAATTACACCTGGATCAGTAAAACTTGTGCGGAAAAGCATGCATAAAACGAACACACAAAGAACTCCAGCGATAACAGGAATAGCAGGACTGACCTCCTCGGTCAGGAATGGGCAACTATATTAAGAGAAGCGCATTAGTGGGGACTGTATGGAATAAGAAGGCTTGGCATCCTTACTCGAAGCCAAAAAAGAGCGCGCACGTTCCAATGATTAAAGCCACGGTAATGTGAAATACTCCCGTTTGTTTGGACATCATAATTTGTCCCTTGCAGCAAAATCTATTTTTCCCAGGGTGAACTTGCCACTTGCGCTGCGAATGTTGAGGCATCCTGCACTATCTTTAGTCCAGCATTTCTTTGTATCACAGGCTTAGACTTACAAAGAAAATACAAAATGCTTTCTTCTCGTTGCAAAGAGAAAGAAAGTAAGAACAATGTTGTTCTTGTTGTTGATGATGATGATGTGAAGGGCGACCCTAACCCAACCTAAATTAAATTCAAGACACAACATCTTCAGATGGACTTTTTCTCGTATACTCATTCTATTTTGTACATCAAAAGCTGAAGGAATTCATATATCTGCTTTTTTAACTTACCTAAGATAGCTCTGCATTGCTGTTAACTTCTTTATGGTGTAGGACTCTTAAGGTCTTGTTTACACTTTGAATATCGATAAAGGACAAATAAATCGTACAAGCACTCCAAGCAAATCGATACAAATGTAAATGTCCTTTCCCGGGTTCAGTTTATATTCTTGCAGAGAAAAGTGGCCGCGAAAGTATCAAGAAGTGCATAACGTCATATTGTGTGAAAAATAGCATTTATTCTCGCAGGTAAATTATAAACGATCTCAGTAAAGATAGAATATCAAATTTAAAGTGTGTATTAACAAAAAGACGCAAATTCGCTAAAAATGCCTCATATTGGGAATTCCATATCCTGTAATACTCGGTTTAATCGGGTTTCCTTCCTAGGAGCTCCGAGCAGGCCTTATCGAAAGCCGCAATTTGATCCGTGTATACGAAATGCCGAAACCCTCGCAAAAATCCATGTTTGAGTTTCTCTCGCATAAATAAGGCCCCTAAATCACGCAGTAATACATTGAGATCCTTAGCGGCTTTGTAAGCTTTCACTGCTTTGGAAAACACAACATATTCTTCTTTACTCACGTATCGTTTAACCTAAAGTGGAACCAAAAATTAAATAGTTAAGAAATTGAAAGAACTGAGACGAATTTACTTGTAACAGATATTCTGAAGCGGAAAGATGAGGGGCGGGAGGCTTTGCTTTCTCTTCAGGTTGCTTTTCGACCTTTAAAATTTCTTCGGAAGCGGAACCCAAAGCTGTGGTCAAAAATCGTTTTTCTTCGCTCGAAACGATATTAAATTTTCGCCTTTTCGGTGCAGGTGCTGCAGCACAGCTAACGTCAGGATTCGCTTCTTTCTGGGTCGTCACTACATTGAAATCTACGATTGATTGAGTGGATTCCAATGCTCCAAACAAGCTGCTCGCAGCTTGAGAAACTCTTGGGGCGGTTGCCTTTTGCGTGTAGGATGACAAATCGACGTCGAATTCGCTTGAAAACCCTGAAGCATGACTGCCACTTGCTGTCTTAGGCTGCTGCACTGCTCGATTTTGACTGAATTCAAAAGCTGACGCTCCAACGCTCGTGGACTGTCTCCCCAGTAACGAATCCTCAACCCCATTGCTAAGAGGCGCTACAATCTTCCCGCCTTTCACTTCCGGTTGAGGTAGCTAAGCAGAAAAAAATTAGCTACGAATTTCCAATAAAAAAAAATGAATTAAGAAAAGTTACATTCTTTAGAGCGTCCTGAAAGAAAGTTCTAACGTCCCGTAGCAAGGGTCCAACCTTCTGATAAAGCTTAATGTGTGGCCGGATCCACGCTGACAGTTGCGAAGTGATATCCTTGTTGCCAAATCGCTTATCGCAGAGAAGAATAGCGCCATAATCATTCTTGTGGCGAATAACTCGCCCAATAGCTTGATTGACAGCTCGAGTTGCTTCCAATCTGTACCAGTCTGTGCTAGATAAACCCTAATGATAAGAAAATGTAGTCTTGGCTTTGCGAAAAGATCCAATTTACTTGAAATTCCGGATTTAGACGGTTTTCTTCCAAATACCGCTGTTTGAGAATCACACGTGGGTCTCTTGCAGGTGGATAAGGTAATCCTGTGATGATAACCACTCGTCCATTCATGTCCGCAAAGTCTAAACCTTCAGAAACCTTTAAAAAAATTAATACTTTTCTTAATTTAAAAGAACAATTCGTAGGTACTTTGCCTCTGCAAACGGCCATGAAGCAAGCTCCTTTCTTGGAAGGGTCTTGGATTGCACTGTAATAGCCTAACATAGCCTCATTAAAGCCTTCTTTCCTCGTAGGTTCGACATAGATGGTCTAAAAAAATACATAAGAGTCCAGTAAACATCTATGGTTACGGTAAAATTGTAAGGAAAGGTTACTTTGAAGCGATCTATGGTCTCCCAGAGGCCCGACATTTGCCAGTTTTCCTGACAAGATTTCATAACGGGATAGGAAGGGAAGAAAATGAGCAATCCATGAGGCGAAACTTGGGCTACATTACGAATGGTTCCTCCAAGAGACCGAATATATTCGGGTCTTGACCTGCCAGTTTTACAAAAAGTTAACATTTTGTTCGAATTTATAACTCAAGAGTAATATTTTTTAAATCTGTTTCGATATTACCGATTTTGGTAAGAAGAATTGAGTTCTTGGTCATCTGGCCCGTGGCTTAACACGCCTACTAGAACCTGATTGGCTCCGATAATGTGGGGATTTTCGAGCCGTAAGGGAAATGGCACTTGTAACTCTGCAGCAAAGCTGTTTAATGGAGATAAGGTCCCACTAGTTAGAATAAGGCTTCTGATGCCTTGTTCCATCAAATCGCGGAGTCTAAATTAAGAAAAAAACAATTAAACATTTTTTTTTACATTAAAGAAAATGCTGCAAGTTACCCAAATCCAGGGCTGAAACACCAGTAACTTATAACTTTGCCTTGTTTCTGATTTCCGGAGGCTGCCGACCAATCTGGCTTACTTTTCTTTGCTTTGACCTCTTCCATTGCGATATGAACCTAATAGGGAAATTCAAGAACGCAATGTAGGAAAATACAAATAATGTCCAAAATAACTTTTTTTTAGGTATCTTAAACAGCAGTGAAATACTAAAATGGATTTATGACTTAAAAGAAACGAAAGATAGCAAAGTTGCATACTTTGTAGGAGCGCTTAACTCTTTCCAAGTGTTCCAGTGAGAATTTCTCTTTGGCAAAGACAATTTTCAGCAAATTGGCGAAAACTTGCAGTCCAGCCCCTTTCCGCTGGAAAGGGCCGGTCCCACTAGCTACAGTGAGGTATTGGACGAGCTTGTCAACCAGTTCAATGACAGTAGTTCGTTTTTCGGGTGTAATTTCCGCATTAGCTAATAATTTGAACATGTAATCACCGGGAAAAGTGATTCCTTCACTTGGAGGTGGGGGAATGGCGTCAATTTCCTTTTCCATGTTAAGAAACATGACTTTGAGGATACACAACTCTTCTAGGGTGAAATCCACCATTCGGGTCGTATCCGAAGAGCCGAACTCTGCTTCCATCGCTTGTTGGTCTGCTGCCATCTTTTTAATTACCTAAAAATTTCTATTACTAACTTTGTCTTATCCTTTCAAAGGAAATCAAGTCCAAGTTGTACCTGAGACACTTCGTCGATGCAGAGAGCAATATCTAAGCTTCGAAGTTGGACCGAAGCAGCTTCTTCGCACATTTTTTCCACGTTGTGAGCTTCGTCGAAGATGACAATATTCCCTGCGAGCTCAATTCCGTGGATTTTCCGAATGGCTGGGTCTAACAAGTAATTGTACGGCATAAAGATGATGTCGGCGCTCTTCTTAATCTCTTTGGTTAGGTAATAAGGACAGACGCGATGAGCTTTGCCAGCTTTGGTGAGATCTTCGATATCCAAAATGCTTTCTTTGAACTCTTTTTCTTCTTTCTTGGCCTCGAGGTTATTATGGAAGTGACAGCTTTTGCTCTGGACCCGCGCATAGCACATGTGAAGCTTGACGGAGTTGTTGAGCTCTTTGGAAACTTCAGGATGGATACACAGTTGGTCCCGTGAGCCCATGATACTAGCTTTCATGTGATTGTAAGTGGTCCTTTTGAGCTCTTGGATGACTTGGCTGAGCTGGGAGTGGGTTCTGGAGGCGTAGATGATCTTGGGCAGAAACTGAGAAGTGCCGGCAGTTCCCCATGTTAATCCAGTAGCTTTCTCTAAATCGTTTTTGATCCTAGAGGCGTCTGGGTTGTCTAACAGTGCGGCCGACTGAAGTTGGGCTTTCCTGGAGGATTGCCATGCTAAAGATGAGCAGAGTAAGCAGAGCGTTTTGCCTGTGCCAGTAGGAGATTCCAAAAGTGCATTTGTACCCTTGAAACAAACAACAGGTTTGTTATTTAGTTCTAAAAGTTCAGCACATATATTACGTTTTGGAGGCTCTCGATAACCTTTTCCATGTACTGAACCTGGACATCATAGGGATCAAAGGGAAAGCTGACTGGTACACCAAGAATATTTAGATTTACCATGTCAAAACATTTTTCAGCGAAGGTTCAATTGTGCGTTGTGCCCAGTGCTTCCACTTTTTCAAATTGGGAACCTTTAGCTGCGTTGCTGTTGCGACCCAAGTTCGATATCTGCCCGAGTTCGAGCTCGGGGAGCCCAAGTTCGGACTTGGGTAGACACTGAACTTGGGATGCGAGGCATCTGCCCAAGTTCGATGCTGCAAAGTAGGAGTCGTATATTTGACGTGATACATTTTGCAGAGGCGTGGCATTTTCCAAAAGAAGGGTGTAGCTTTGGGTGTGATTTTATCTACTTGCAAACATAATCCGTTGGAGTCGCTGTTAGTTTTGTTCTCTCTCCAGTTCTGGCTAGTATAAAGCTTATTGAAATTGTTATTCTTTATTAGCTGTGCCAGTCTATGACTGGGACAGCTTATTAGCTGGGCAAGTCCTTCAGGACTGCCCAGCTCTTACTATCGTTTGATGGGCTAAACCCCACGTGCTATCTTAGCTTGGGAGGTGCTCGGTAAGCTCTGTAGGTTTGGTTTAGGTAGGTAGGTAGGTAGGTAGGTAGTAGGTAGGTAGGTAGGTTAGGTTAGGTTGCCATGCTATAGCGCCATATTGGGTAAACCGAACTATTGGGTAAACCAAGCTCAAGAATTCCCCATAAGCTTCATATTTTGAGAGATTTTTTATAAGATTTAATAGCACATTTAACCTGTTGATGTAATAAATTAAGTGGTTTCTCTTTGCGCTGTGAACATGCTATGAGAAAGGGCTTTTTCTACAGAATACTGAACTTGGGCAACCCAAGTTCGAACTCGGGTAACCCAAGTTCGAACTCGGGTAGCCCAAGTTCAAGAATTCCCCATAAGCGTCATTTTTTTAGAGAGTTTTTATAAGATTTATTAGCACACTAAACCTGTTGATGCAATAAATTAAGTGGTTTCTCTTTCTGCTGTGAACGTGCTAGGAGAAAGTGCTTTTTCTACGCAATTCTGAATTTGGGTAGAAGTTGGGTGAATTTGGGTAGAGTTTTTATAAGATTCAATAGCACACTAAACCTGTTGATGTAATAAATTCAGTGGTTTATCTTTTTGCTGTGAACGTGCTAGGAGAAAGTGCTTTCTCTACATAACACCGAACTCTGGTTGCCAAAGCTCCAACTCGGGTAGCCCAAGTTCAAGAATTCCCCATCCCCTAAGCTTGCCATAAGCGTCATATTTGAGAGAATTTGTGAAATATTTGATGCGATAATAAACTTGTTGATGCAGTTAATTAAGTAGTTTCTCTTTTTGTTATGAACTAGCTATGTAAAAGTGCTTTCTCTGTTAATACCGAACTTGGGCTACCCAAGTTCAATAATTGT